>BCLG01003146.1:0-43429 GCA_001602295.1 Zoysia matrella
GAAAGCAAGCAGCAAACGCCTGGCACAGATACCATCGATTTTCCTTTTGCGCATGTTTGCTAAACTGTTTTTATTGTGTTTGTTTTCTTATACTGTATCTTCATGCAGACCTTTGAGGTCTTCGCTCTGAGGTAAGCAAACCAAAAGAAAGTTATCTAGGAGTATTTTTCCATATAAACAAAAATGCCTGGAGACAAAAAGATAAAAGCAGGTATACAGATGTGTGCACTTGGAGAGCAAAACCCTCAAATTAAGGAGGGCAATACCTTCTCCAACCACCAGGCATTGTTCTTAGTGGACACTGAAGTGACCATAGAAAGTGACAAATATGTTAAGGTCTCATATCCAAACACACGACACACGACACGAGGATGTTCCAGGTCTCAATGTATTGCCTCGTAATTAACATGGATCCAGCGTGCAGAAAGTTCAGAGCTTCCGATGCAAACATGGAAAGATCGATGAGGGCAGTGATACGGGTGTGTTCTTTTGTGTAATCCAGTGTGTGCGACGGATCATCCTTTTGCAGCTTGTCTTCAGGAAAAAACTTCAAACATGGGGTAGTGCCACCGGAACTACCAACGGCGGAACTGAGGGGTGGGAGGGGGCCCCTGGCGCCCCCCCCCCCCCCCCCCCCTTATGATTAGAATTTTTCTTAAGTATATATTGCTTTTCACATGTCAAAAATTAATATTTAGTCTAGAAAAAAGATGCAAATCACTTTACTAATTAAAAATAGTTTAAATAATTGTCTAAGCTATCTAACATTTCTAGTAAAAATAATTTAGACAACAAAATAGTTCAAATATTATGAAAATATTTCTTTTGATGAATTATATATATTATGAAAATATTTTTTTGATGAATTTGAAAATATAAATACTAGACTTTTAAATTTAACCGAATCTATATAAATCATAGGTTAAATTTGTAGTAAACAAAACCTAGAAATAACCTTCTATTGGAACGGATAAAGTAAAAAAATACACCATCCGCCTCAAATTATAAGTCATTTTGAATTTAAATCTCACATTTTTCACTTTTATTAGTTCCCTTACCCAGTCCTAAAATAACTTTATAAATTAGAACAGAGAGAGTACTAAACTATATTTACCCTCTAATCACATTGTTATTAAATTTATGGTGTGATCTATCAGTAAACCAAAGTTAAAGCATTAAATTTTTTAAAGAACATAACATCTAGCAACAAGAAATTCAAATTAAAATAAAAAAGTACAATACTGATATTTTTTATTGTTATATTTTTTGTCTATTGCTAAATTTTTATGCTAATTTTTAAATTTGATATATATGTAAGTTTGGACAATTAAAAATTGATGCATATTATTTTTTTTGAAATTTTTTTTTGGCCCACTTGAAATTTCCGTCTAGTTCTGCCACTGGGAACTACCAAGTTCCGTGGCAAGGTTAACTGAGGTAGGGGCCAGCCATCTCGCTGATGACACAAATTATATGTTTTAATGGACACACTTTTTGGACAAAATTACGTTTTAGAATTCTTTTTGGGTAATAATGGTGAATAAAAAACCTAAAACAGTTGTGATCGGTGATTGATTGCTTGGAAGTCATTGAAATCAAGTGCATTAAGCTATTGCAGTGGCCATGATCACATCCATATCCAGATCTTGGATTATCACGTGATCAGGATCCAATAAAAAGCGTAAAGATCCATCACAAGGAATTAATGTTTCATTAAGCAATAATCACCTTTTCTTTTACATATTCTGTTGTCATTCATGCAGGGAAGAAAGGAGAAACCTGAATTTCAATAGCTGTGCATCCTACCCACCCCATATGATACATGCACCTTGCCTGCCTAATCCCCATTCGTATCTCTCTTTTTTTTTTTTAAAAAAAAAGCTAGTTATATCTTTGAACAGAACCACAACGACGAAGTTACATCTGTTCTTTTAGCGTCATTATTAGTAGTGCAGTTTGTTGGCGGCAGAATGTTCTTATCTGACGGTAATCACCATAGCTGCTTTTCATTGTCGTTACTACCCTCAAGGTTGCATTTACCATGAAACATTTTGACATTGTTTATAGTACTCCCTCGGTTTCTATTATTGACACTGTTAACTTCAGAAATCAACTTTGATTATTTGTTTTATTCAAAAAATTAATTCAAATGTGTAAAATTATAATTTATAGTTCTAATTACTTTGATAATAAAGCAAATTATAACAAAATATATAATATTTATCAAACTTTTTTGAATAAAACGAATGGTGAAAGTTGATGTCTGGGGCCTATGAGTTTGCAATCGGAGGGAGTACTTCTTAATTAGCAATCTGGATTGCTATCTCTGGTGTCTGGGGCCTATGAGTTTGCAAGCCAGTAGTGACGTTATGAGACACTACAAAAGCTCTTTCCTGTATTTTTAGAAAATGGAATTACATTACCGCCTCTGCATTATCGCATACAGCGTTTTGAACCTTACAAAATCAGCTTCTTAACTGATGGAATGAACGGAAGAAAAAATCTTAATTAAGTCTAACAAAGTTTATTATTAAATTTCCATTCATAAGAAGCAAATAACTCAAGTGCAGCAGTTCCAGATTTCTGCTGGCCGTCGTAAATGATTCTTTAGCTTTGTCATCGTACTGCAGTAGTGCCCAAAAGCGCATTTAGTATGTTCATCTGAAAATTACCTGAAGAATGTTTGCAATTTTCAAAGATTAAATCGTTTCGGCATCTCCATATTGCCCAGCATAATGCAGATGTTCCAACTAGAATCATTTGTTTATCTTTTTTACTAAAATTTACTAGCCAATTGCCAAGCATATGAGATATACACTGTGATTGGGTTAACCCAGTAGCTATGAAAATGGCACGTCAAATTGTCCTATTTTGTTGACAATAAAAAAAATGATTAATCGTTTCATTCTGATTACAATAACGACATTTTTTGCTACCTTTCAGTTTTTCTTTGCTAAGATATCCTTTGTTAAAATTACCCCTTTTGGAGATACCAAAGGAATATATTAATTTTCAATGGAATCTTTATCCTCTAAATTAATTTATGGTTGAAAGGAGTATTATAATCCTTTGCTTTATCCTCTAAGTACATTGATTGATGGAACCGTAAATTGTCCATTTTTTTTAGATTTCATATGAATTTATCATTCTCGTTATTTATCCTTATTAAAGATACTTTGACTACTAGGTTATGCCATTCACAGAGTTTATTTCCCACCAAAGACTCTTTCCTGTATGTGCAGAAGTTTTTTGAACGTTTCTGATTTTGGAGAATGTGACTCCAGTAGCTATATATAGCTACGTATGTGTAGTATTGAAGTGGGGAGAATGCGTAAAAAAATTAATTTGGCAGAATGTGGGCGCAACAGTTATTTGGTGACCTCTTAATCTACTATACTATAGTGTTTACTGACCTAACAACTTCGATTGCTACTTGTAGCAACTCCAAGCGCACTGCTCTTTGGCAAGAAGTAACTGAGAGTGACGAGAGGTTGTACCAGTTTCAACATTGTTTCACTCTTTGTACCACTTTCAACATTGTTTCACTCTTTCAACCTTTCAGTGACAAAATGTTCTTGTCGTGTACCTGGTTACTGACGGTCTGCCCTCGTACGTTTAAGTTTCCGAGTTAGAGGTCAGACGGCAGCATTTAGGCGTGATCCGACCCCCAAGGCGACCAAAAGCCGCATCAAGTCACGAAGGCGCTGACCTCCGAGAACCAACCCATAGAGATCGACCCCTGGGAGGTAGGTACGACATAATGACGTATTTACTTCAGCGGCCAACTGCCAGCTGCGCTGACAGGACGGGACGAGATTCGTCACGGCGGCACTCCAGCAGAAGCCGCAGCAGTCGACGGATAAGACCCGACGGCACTGTAGCTGACACAGCAGTGCCGGACAGGCGCTACAGTGGCCACCGCTGTGTACGACGCGACGGATCATGCCCGCGTCTGTGCAAAGCGAATGATGGCGACGACAGCAGAATGACCCACCTGTCGGCGAAGCGGCAGAATCGCGTAGGACCCGCCATCTGTAACCCCGGGCTGTCTTATATAAGTAGGGCCCAAGGAGCGATAGAAGAACAAGAGAAGAGACGAACGAACAACAAACCAACGAGCTAGACAACGACCACCAGAGCTCAGGGTTCTCACATCCCTCCTTGCGAGCAACCCCTCTCATTCATGCTCCAGGCACTTTCGACTCATTCCGGATCCTCTCGCGAAGAGAGAATCCGATCCTTGTACTATTATCATCGAGATAATCCACTCTTTGGACGTAGGTTATTACACCGCTCGAGGTGGTCCGAACCAGATAAAAAATCATCTTAGTCTCCCGTAGACTAGGCTATATCGAATATGAAGACACACCGCCCCCACAATCGTATCTTTGTACTGTGCCGGTGGTCAAAACGCCAACAGTTCTTAACTGACTATCAATTCTAATTAACTTTTCACAGTGCACCTATTCTCCAATCAGATCTATCCGCGTACAGTTGCTCTTAATTGTGTGTTTTTTTACTGAAGGGACAGGAGGCATAAGATAAGATCTTGGCTTCAGTTGGTCTGAGAAATGCCATGATTTCAGAGAACTAACGGAAGAATTAGATGTCAAAGAACTGTGCCCTCAGCTTGGAGAAGGTACAGGATTAAATTAAGCCTGCGGTGAGTACACTTAACCATGTTCTCCCTGCCTCCATCCTGTCCTGACCCGCCTTGACGGGATCTGAATCCAAATCCGCGATGTTTACCACCCTCATATTACACAAAACATTATCAACCATGTGATGCACCTAACATGCCGCCTCCTGCTTAATCCATCGCTATTGACTGTCATCAGTATGATTCATTCTTTTACTTATGGTTACCATTTGCACTTCAATCTAACAATTTTACTGATACAAGGTAAGAATCATACATACACATTCTTAGCTAGTACTCCTTATTGCAGTTCATGGTAACAAATAATAGACATAACCTTAGATATCTCTTCATTGGTAATTTATCTTTAGTAATTAATAGTAGTAAAAATAGTTTCATCAGTAAATAAAATTATAATGAAAGAACAGTTTGAAAAATACTCCCTCCATTTTTTAATTGATGCCGCCGTTGACTTTTAAATTTAACTTTGACCATTCGTCTTATTAAAAAAAAGATAAATTTTATATATTTTGATATAATTTGATTTATCATTTGAGTTATTTGAATCACAACTTAAAATTTTACACATTTAAGCAATTTTTTTGAATAAAACAAACGGTCAAAGTTGAATTTAAAAGTCAACGGCGACATGAATTTAAAAAACGGAGGGAGTAGGTGATATCCCCCAAAGTAATGTGTTCATGTATTTATTTTTTAAGGGTGTGGACATTTGGAATTTGTAAGTTTGAAGTAGAAACGGTAGGTACCCAGACTCCAAAAGGGATCTACCAGCCATGGTGATGATGCTAAGCTACGGTAGACCCATGGAATTAACTATGAACAATAGGGTGGTTATCTTAATGTCTTATTCCTCACTGTCCCTTCCACTCAAAGACATGAAGATGTTCTTGCTCATAAATTTTATTTTTATCACCGGACATCTCATCTTTTCGGTTACTTTCTAGCGGTTTGTCACCTATTCACATGGGTAAGTTGCTGGAAGTTTTATAAGCCTTTACATGGTACTAACCTTCACTCAACCCCTTTACTTACTTTCATGTGCACACCAGGATTCCTCTCTTATTCCTTATATTTCTGAACTTCATTAACATTAACCCATCACCAAGCTGCAGAAAAAAAATTATCATTAGATCGGATCACTGACCGGTGTGATAAACTGAGAAGTACATGCATATAACCATGCATGAAGTGATGAGGGAATAGCGTTTTTGTATAAACTAACGATGATTTGTTGAGGATTTAGCTGCTCAAACCATCAGATGTTAATGAATCGCCACCGGAGTGTTTATAAATCCCACATAATATTGTGGTTATAGCTGCTTAAAAGTTCACGCTGTGAAGCACTCTAGAGTATAGCAAAAGAGAAGAATGAGAAGGATAATGTATTTGTGAAATCAATTACTGCTAGTAAAAACCAGAGTTCTGCATGTATGTAAATATTGCAGACAAAAATAATGCAGAGATGAGAAAGCATATAGGAAAAACAGAATTTGAATTTTGTATTAGCATTGGAATGATGCTTTTTTCCCCATTTTCTACAGCTATACTATTACTGTAAAGGAGGAGTTCTTCAGAAGAACACTTCTGCCCACAATGACCAAACCATAAGCAGCACTGCTACCACAGGCCATCAGAAAACATTTAGAAGCTTACACCAAAAGCCAGCAGTAACAGCCACTGTCAACTCCTGCATCAACGGTACAAAGGACACAGGGATTAAGCACCTGACACTGCAAACTGCTCTTCCAAAGAACATTGGATGAAAGTTGGATTACCGAGAGAATTAGCAGTAACCGGTTTTCACAGAACACGAGAACACGAGGAGGAAGTAGAAGAGATGTTTTCACCTCCAAAGACAGCAGCAGGAATTAACAATTCCAGGAGACTGCAATGGCAGTAATAAATACACCAACTAGGGATAAACATATGAAGATGATGACACCAACCACTTCCAGGCCACCTTCCTCTTAGTACTTCCTGTGACCCAGAAATCAGAATGCCATGGAGTATCCTTTTCTTTTGCTGATAAAAACTAATAATGCAGGTACCGGTTTTTAAACTTTTGTCAAGCCAAGATCCAATCAAGCCTGCACTTAGCAGTGGACGAACACTGTCACGCGCCACTGAAACGATCAATCTGTTCTTTGTTTGAAAAAAATTTAGCAGGTTGCCATTGCTTATTACTAGTTCGTTCTCATTTGGATCCAGATCTCCTGTGCTTTCCCTGTAGGAGTAGGAGTATAAACAATTCATAGGGTCTCCCCCTCTACAATCCCAAAGCTTGCAAGTGGCGCCACCTCAATTTGCCCCACTCGCCTCCCGTCACACACATTCCTCCCCACCGAGGCGCGCGCCAATGCCGCCGCGGTTGAACGCCGACGCATCGAAGCTCGCGCTTCTCGTATACTATCTCGCATTCGCGCTGCTGCTGGTCTCCCCGTGCCACTGCGTCAACGAGCAGGGCAAGGCGCTGCTGCGATGGAAGGAGTCGTTGCGGCCGGCGGACGGCGCTCTGGAGTCGTGGCGGGCGTCGGAAGCGACGCCGTGCCGGTGGTTCGGCGTGTCGTGCGACGCGCGCGGCGACGTCGCCGAATTGAGCATCACGTCGGTGGACCTGCAGGGCCCTCTTCCGGCGAACCTGCAGCCGATGGCGGCGTCGCTGAGGAAGCTAGTCCTGTCCGGCACGAACCTCACTGGCGCGATCCCGAAGCAGCTCGGCGACTACGGTGAGCTGACCACCGTTGACATCAGCAAGAACCAGCTCACCGGCGCGATCCCGCCCGAGCTCGGTCGGCTCGCGAAGCTCGAGTCGCTCGCGCTCAATTCCAACTCCCTGCGCGGCGCCATCCCCGACGACATCGGCAACCTGACGAGCCTGACGTACCTCACACTCTACGACAACGAGCTGAGCGGGCCGATCCCGCCGAGCATTGGCAACCTGAAGAATCTGCAGGTTCTCCGCGCCGGCGGGAACCAGGGGATGAAGGGCCCACTGCCGCCGGAGATAGGCGGTTGCAGCAACCTCACCATGCTCGGCCTCGCCGAGACTGGCGTCTCCGGCAGCCTCCCAGAGACAATTGGGCAGCTCAAGATGCTCCAAACCATTGCCATTTACACCACTCTGCTCTCCGGCAGTATCCCTGAGTCCATTGACAACTGCACCGAGCTCACCAGCTTGTACCTGTACCAGAATTCTCTCTCTGGGCCGATACCGGCGACTCTCGGTCAGCTTCGGAAGCTCCAGACGCTGCTTCTGTGGCAGAACCAGCTCGTCGGCACCATTCCGCCGGAGCTCGGACAGTGCAAGGAGATCACACTCATTGACCTGTCGCTTAATTCTCTCACGGGGAGAATTCCGGCAAGTTTCGGCGGACTACCGAATCTCCAGCAGCTGCAGCTGAGCACGAATCAGCTGACCGGCGCCATCCCCCCAGAGCTGTCCAACTGCACCTCGCTGACGGACATCGAGGTCGACAACAACTTGCTGTCCGGGGAGATCCGCCTCGACTTCTCGAGGCTCCGCAACCTCACCCTGTTCTACGCGTGGAAGAACCGGCTCACCGGCGGCGTGCCGGCGAACATCGCCGAGTGCTCGAGCATGCAGTCGGTGGACCTGTCGTACAACAACCTCACCGGCCCGATCCCGAAGGACCTGTTCGGCCTCCAGAATTTGACGAAGCTGCTGCTACTGAGCAACGAGCTGTCCGGGTTCATACCGCCGGAGATCGGCAACTGCACCAGTCTCTATCGCCTCCGACTCAACGGTAACAGGCTGTCCGGCACGATACCCGCAGAGATCGGCAACCTCAAGAACCTCAACTTCCTCGACATGAGCGAGAACCATCTCGTCGGCCCCGTGCCCGTCGCAATTTCAGGGTGTGCCAGCCTCGAGTTCCTCGACCTGCACTCAAATGCTCTGTCCGGATCATTGCCGGACACGCTGCCGCGCAGTCTGCAGCTCATTGACGTCTCCGACAACCAGCTCGCCGGGCCGCTGAAATCCAGCATCGGGTCAATGCCGGAGCTAACCAAGCTGTATCTCGGAAAGAACCGGCTGACCGGCGGCATACCGCCGGAGCTCGGTTCGTGCGAGAAGCTGCAGCTGCTGGATCTCGGCGGCAACGGTTTCTCCGGGGGCATCCCTCCAGAGCTCGGAGCGCTTCCATCGTTGGAGATTTCACTAAACCTCAGCTCCAACCGGCTCTCCGGGGAGATTCCGTCGCAGTTCGCCGGCCTCGACAAGCTCGGCAACCTGGACCTGTCGCACAACGAGCTTTCCGGGAGCCTTGAACCGCTCGCGGCGCTGCAGAACCTCGTGACGCTCAACATCTCCTATAACGGCTTCTCGGGTGAGCTCCCGAACACCCCGTTCTTCCAGAAGCTGCCGCTCAGCAACCTCGCCGGCAACCGGCACCTCGTTGTAAGCGACGGCTCTGACGGGTCCTCCCGACATGGTGCCCTTTCATCGTTGAAGATAGTCATGTCCATCCTAGCCGTCTTCAGCGCGATCCTCCTGGTGGCCGCCACCTACATGCTCTCCCGCACACACAGCCGGAGCGGCGGCAAAATCATCCACGGCGAGGGCACGTGGGAGGTGACGCTGTACCCGAAGCTCGACCTCACCATGGACGACGTGCTCCGCGAGCTGACATCGTCGAACGTGATCGGCACCGGTAGCTCCGGGGTGGTGTACAAGGTGGGGACCACCAACGGTTACACCCTCGCCGTGAAGAAGATGTGGTCGTCCGACGAGGCGACGTCCGTGGCGTTCCGCAGCGAGATCGCGGCGCTGGGCTCCATCCGGCACCGCAACATCGTGCGGCTCCTCGGGTGGGCCGCGAACGGCGGCACCCGGCTGCTGTTCTACAGCTACCTCCCCAACGGCAGCCTGAGCGGCTTCCTCCACGGCGGCGCCGCCAAGGGCGCACCCGCAGACGAGTGGGTCACGCGCTACGACGTGGCGCTGGGCGTCGCCCACGCCGTGGCGTACCTGCACCACGACTGCGTGCCGGCCATCCTGCACGGCGACATCAAGGCCATGAACGTGCTGCTCGGCCCCGCGTACGAGCCGTACCTCGCCGACTTCGGCCTCGCCCGCGTCCTGTCCGCGGTGAGCTCCAAGCTCGACACCACCAAGCAGCCCCGCATCGCCGGCTCCTACGGCTACATCGCGCCAGGTCCAAATTTTTGCGACAACTTTCTACGTCCATTTGATATAATCCTACACGAAATTGGTGTGTGTTTTTTTTTACTGACATTGTTGTGTGGGCGAAATGAAACGAAAACAGAGTACGCGTCGATGCAGCGGATCAGCGAGAAGAGCGACGTGTACAGCTTCGGCGTGGTGCTCCTCGAGATCCTAACGAACCGGCACCCGCTGGACCCGACGCTCCCAGGCGGCGCGCACCTCGTGCAGTGGGTGCGCGAGCACTTGCAGGCGAAGCGCGACGCGCGGGAGCTCTTGGACCCGCGCCTGACGAGGCCCGTCGCCGCCGCCGACGCCGACGCGGACGTTCAGGAGATGCGGCAGGCCCTGTCAGTGGCCGCGCTCTGCGTGGCTCCCCGCGCGGACGACCGGCCCGCGATGAAGGACGTCGTGGCGCTGCTCAAGGAGATCCGGCGCCCCGCGGGCGGCGGGGACGTCGACGCGACGAAGGAGCGGCAGCCGCCCCCCGCTCCCGGTCCAGCCGCGGAGCAGGTTTTGCCGTTGAGGAGCCCGCACTCGAGCGGCCCGTCGTCGAGCTGCTCGTTCGCCGTCTCGGACTCCTCCGCCTGACATGACTTGACGAGTTGCTGATCAAATTTTGAAAGTCTAGTACTACTAATCATCTTTTTAGTCTCCCAGTAAATGAACACCGTTAGCAAGCCATAAAACAGCCAAGGACGTGTGAATTTGGCCCTTGTACATCAATCAACCTAAGAATGCAATTTCAGCATCAGCTTGCTTGTGTTCATCGAACCCCAATCAACAATCGTCATCCGCTGACACCAGAGCAGATGCTGCAGATCGACCAAGCATTGCTTCCGTCCTTCGATCCCTTCTCGATTGAGACGAGGGCTGGTCGGACGCAGGAGGACGTTGCTGCCATTGCCAATGACTGGAAGCTCATCAATCTAGTGGTTACTGTCCAGGTGCCATGTTTTTATTGGAACGATGATGATTTGCCGGCGAGCGTGTTCACTCTGCTGTGGCTGGGGGGGCGTCCGTCTCACCGCCGACGTCTTCCTGCTAAGGGCAACAGCAATGTATAAAGACTAACTAGTCATTATAAATGGATCTCACTATCAGATAGCATTAGCTATGGAAAAACTCACAATGCTATGAGCTGAAGGGTATATCAAATATGATAGTTCCCACTAAAATATATCAACTTTGGCAACAGAGAAAAGAGATGTGAGAGAAATAATTATTTAAGAGTATTACATATGGATGGATAATAGTCATAAGAGCGACTTTAAAAATTAATGCTATATACACTAGTTACATAATGTATATAGACAACCAATAGAGGAGCATTTATATAAAGATCACTTTTGCGGTAAGACCGGTCCTTGTCCACGCTGGTGCTCTCCTTTCACGGACGCACAAATGGGCCCAGCCGGAGTTACCTGTTGGACACCAGTTCATGGGCCTAGCATTCCATAACCATTTCCAGGCCGGCCCAACGAGAATTCCGGATCTAATTGAACCATCAACAAGATGGTCATTGTCCAGCGTCAGCTAGCGAGGTAAAACCGGGATAAGGTTGTTTCGCCACGACGGATTCTTGTTACCCCCGCGGCTGATCCGCCGATAATCCACATCCAATCCAAATCCAAATCGCTCGATCGCGGGCTATAAATAGGCCGCCACCCCCGTCACCACAAGGCACAACGCATCGTCCTCCAATCCTCGATCAAGTTTCCCATCACAGCCCTGCCTAAGCTAGCAGCCATGGTGCACCGCCAGTCCGCCGCCGAGGTGATGTCGATGGACCTCAGCCCCAAGAAGCCCGCCAAGGCCTACGGCAGCGACGGCGGCTCCTACTACGACTGGTCCCCGGCCGACCTGCCCATGCTCGGCGTCGCGTCCATCGGTGCCGCCAAGCTCCACCTCGCCGCCGGAGGTCTCGCCCTGCCGAGCTACTCCGACTCCTGCAAGGTCGCGTACGTCCTCCAAGGTACGTTTACGTGCAATGCATGCATGGTCATCGCGTCGATCGAATATGAACCTCGTTTTTCCTTTTTGCGATGAATATGAACCTCGTTGACGCGATGCACTAACGATGGATGTCTGATGTGTTGACGCATGTGATGATGGTGCAGGAAAGGGTACGTGCGGCGTGGTGCTCCCGGAGGCGACCAAGGAGAAGGTGATCCCTGTCAGGGAGGGCGACGCCCTGGCGCTCCCCTTCGGCGTCGTCACCTGGTGGCACAACTCCCACGCGGCGGCCGTCGACTTCGTCGTGCTCTTCCTCGGCGACACCTCCAAGGGCCACACCCCCGGCCGCTTCACCAACTTCCAGCTGACGGGATCCACCGGCATCTTCACGGGCTTCTCCACCGAGTTCGTCGGCCGCGCCTGGGACCTGGACCAGGAGGCCGCCGCCAAGCTCGTCTCCACGCAGCCCGGGTCCGGCATCGTCAAGGTCAGCGACGGCCACCGCATGCCCGAGCCGCGCGAGGAGGACCGCGAGGGCATGGTCCTCAACTGCCTCGAGGCGCCGCTCGACGTCGACATCAAGGGCGGAGGGCGCGTCGTCGTGCTCAACACCCAGAACCTGCCGCTCGTCAAGGAGGTCGGCCTCGGCGCGGACCTCGTCCGCATCGACGCGCGCTCCATGTGCTCCCCGGGGTTCTCCTGCGACTCCGCGTACCAGGTCACCTACATCGTCCGCGGCAGCGGTCGCGTCCAGGTGGTCGGCATTGACGGCAAGCGCGTGCTCGAGACCCGCGCTGAGGGAGGATGCCTCTTCATCGTGCCCAGGTTCTTCGTCGTGTCCAAGATCGCCGATGACACCGGCATGGAGTGGTTCTCCATCATCACCACCCCCAAGTAAGTATTGGATCGACCACACGGATCCATCAACCTGGCACTGACCGATCTTGATTTTCTGAAACTTGCTTGGGTTTCGTGCAGCCCAATCTTCAGCCACTTGGCGGGGAGGACCTCGGTGTGGAAGGCGATATCACCGTCGGTGCTGGAGACGTCCTTCAACACCACACCGGAGATGGAGAAGCTGTTCCGCGGAAAACGGCTGGACTCGGAGATCTTTTTTGCTCCCCCGGCGAACAATTAAGGGATCCACATTCAGCATCAGCGTCCTCAGGCGATCCGGCAGAAGTTTATTTTAATTAGATAATAATGGAATTTGAATTCTCCTTTAGCATCGGTTTAGATTGTTGGTAGATTAAGTTAGTGTCGTCGTTTGTGTCCCGGATCTGCTTCATGTCACTTCCGTGTAATAAGCTTCAGAGCAAGTTTGCAGTGTGCTTCGTATTTTTTTTTTCTCAACCTGCTTTTTGAGAAGTGTTAGGCTCTGTTTAACGTAAAATGGATTACGATCGTATTACTTCAGGTAGAATTTGAGATAGTTTGGTTGCATTTGGATAACGTTTCTCTTTTAGAGTGGTGTTTTGATAAGAGCCTTTTAATGAAATGCACTGTGTCGTCTTTTTGGAAGAAATACAATGTCACAAAGTAGGAATCAAAATTTACCAACTAAGGGCCCGTTCGGCAAGCATTGCTGCGATTGCAGCTTTGTACGACGACTGCAACTCCCCCTCACAAAAATTACTGTATTGTAGTGCAGTCACAGCTATTAAGCTAAAAAACGAACACACCCCAAACTGAATTTGGAAAATTGAAACAAATTCTCCGTAGCTTCCCTGATTCCCGAGGAATCCGGCTCGGGACCGCATGCGGCAGCGGATGACCGGCGGGGCCTACGCGGTGAAGTGGGCCCCATTCGACAGAGACCGCGGAAGGCTGCCCGCCCCTCCCCCCTCGCGACGTGAGGCGTTTGAACCCAGCCCGTGGGACACTTGACTCGAGTCCACAACACTTTTCGCCTCTATCGGCGGCGACGCGGGCCAACGAGCGCGCATGGCAGTGGTGGTGGTAGGGCCGGAGGTGGCGCACGCCGCGGCGGCGACCGGCGGCGGGGAGCCATTGCACGCCGCCGATAAAGAGGAGGCACCGTTAGCGGAGGTGGTACCGGTAGCGGAGGGCGAGAAGGGGGCAGCGGCGCGAGTGGAGGGGTCGCCGGCGGCGTTCGTCGGGGATAAGGGCGGTGGCGGTCCAGTGGAGGTAGCCAGGAAGGGTGGAGAGCCTCCAGTGGATGGGGGGCCTGCTTCTGTGGAGGCTTTCTGGAAGGGGGCTTCTGCGGCAGATGAGGCGGCGCAAGGTGCGATCAAGACGGACGGGGAGGCGGAGGTAGACGACGACGTAGGTGAAAGAAAGGTGGAGGCTAAGGTAGCGGAGGAGGAAGAAGAGGTGGAGGTGGAGGTGGAAGAGGAGGTGGTGGTGGAGGAGGAGGAGGCGGGGGAGGAAAAATGGCTCCGCCATTACTCCTCGATGCACTCCATACTGATCGTCGGCGACGGGGATTTCTCCTTCTCGCTGGCGCTGGCCACCGCCTTCGGCTCCGGCACTAACCTCGTCGCCACCACGCTCGACACCTACGGTTCGTGTACCACGATTACTTCTGCTTTTTGTTGACGCGCGTTAGTGTGCCTTTGCTAATGCACACTGGTACTAGTATGGGTGATTCCCATTTTAGTCTTTTCATCCTTCAATGTGGAAATGTTTGGAGCTCCGAGTGGATGGATGGGTATATGGAAGAATATGGTCTTCCTGTATCAAATATTCCAGGAAAATCCGCTACTTTTTGTTGGTTTTATGGAGGTATTTGATTCACATTGGCCCACTGTAATGAAGTTTATCCTAATTTAAGTGCCTGTGTATTTTGTTGATTGAATACTGATTGCACTGTTCCAAGATACGAGTTTGATTTCGATGAAGGATGTTCTATCTGTGTGATTTGCATTTATGCACTGATTGGGGTTGTACCTTATGGAAGGCACACCCTCATCGAGAAAGAACTATTGCCTCTTTGTTTTTCTTATGTTTGCATCCTTGGACCCTGGGAATTGTAGATTGGTTAAGCATAGTGCGTGCTTATAACTATAAGCCTTATTAAACAAAGGTATCAAGACAGATCTCAAATAAATTACACCAAGCCTGAGCTTGAAAAGGTTCAGGTTAGGTTACTCGTTATTATCTAAGCAGCTTGTTTGAGTAACCTCTCTGTTGCTTTCTTATGACTATTGCACATCGCAATGCATGCATCCTCTTTGCTATGGTCAGTTTAGGATACCAATTTGGTTGAAACAAAAAACTTCAATGAATCAGTGGGAACATTGATTTTAAGCAAAAGAATAAGGCCACGACCATCTTTTACTGCTTTTCTTGTTTTGGGTCAATGTGTATTGTTCTGATGAGCGCTGTTACCCTCAAAGAAGTAATATGTTTTGATTTGTTTGTGCATTGTGCTGATATATTTGTCTATTTTTTCCTGCATTCCCTGTGGTAAATCATCTTTTGTAGAGGCTTTGATGCGCAAATACAGCAAAGCAGAGTCGAATATAATGGAGCTGAAAAGATTGTGCGCCACAGTTTTGCATGGCGTTAATGCAGAAACAATGATGTTCCACACTGACTTGAAAAATAGGCGGTTTGATCGGATCGTCTTTAATTTTCCTCATGCTGGATTCAAAGGAAAAGAGGATGGCTTGCATATGATCAAGTATGTGCCCTGTCATTATATATGTTTTTACCAGTTAATTTTGCTGAAACCTTGGATTAAGATAGTTATTCGTTTTTCTTTTATTTATTGATTCAATATTTGCCTGTCGAGCTCTTTAACAATATTTGCCTGTCAAGCTCTTTAACTACAGAGTTGATAGATTATACCAAGGCTACTTCATGCTGCTCTGTATTGAAAACTCATGCACAGAAGTGTCATTTGGATGAAACCCCAATGAAATTAATTCGTTTCATATTTTTCATTCTAGGCACCATTGATCACTGCTACATGTACTTCCAAAGTTAACTTCGAGCTCTTTATACTTTTCGGATAAGTAATATCGTATATTTTTACCTCATGAATAACTTGCAAAGTTCTTATCTTCCATGGTCATTGGCTAGAGTACATTTTTCTTTAAATCTTGTGATAAAATCAAAAGCATATTCCATGTTACAACACAATAAGCTTGTTCATTTGTCAATAGAAGCTTATTCCATTTCATATGAACAAGGAGTAGGATTGATCTGTTAGACAAGAAGGTTCATTTTTATATGACAATAGTCATAAAATAGTTAGCTGATATTTCATAGTGCAGTTAAACAATGCATGATTCTTTTCGAAATATTTACCCTGCTGTTATTTACAGCTTTCTCTTTCTTAGTTAAACTATTATTGACCATCTGCTCTGACCTTTAGCTCGCACAAGGAGTTGATGTGGTACTTTTTCTGCAATGCACGCCGTCTTCTCTGGCGATATGGTGAAATCCATGTTACCCACAAGACTGGGTATCCATATGACAGATGGGATCTTAAGCACCTAGCTGCTGATTGCTCTCTTGTTTTGGTTATGAAAGTTGGTTTTCGGAAAGAGGACTATCCTGGGTATAACCAAAAGAGAGGAGATGGTTCACGGTGTGATAAACCTTTCGATCTAGCTTCTGCTTGTACATTCAAGTTCCAAATTGGTGACCTGAAGAAGTTGAAGAAATTGAAGCGGAACAGGGCTCGCTCAAAATCAAACCTTGGAGGCAGTAACCGCCATCACGGCCAATGGGCAACTGATGCAGAGCCATTTCATCCACATACACCAGTTGGATCAAGGTCTCCACAACGTGGCCAATGGGCATCTGGCAGAGGGCAATTTCATCAGCTTCCACCTGTTGAAGCATGGCCTCCGCAACATTTTCCTCCACCGGCTCAGGTCACATACCTCTCCATCCTCACGTAGCTTATGAAAGGCAACATACAGGTTTTCTACGGAACCCTGATGGCATGGTGGGAGATCCGTACTTCCATGAGCATGACACTTTCTGTCCAAGGTCCAGCATGCCAAGTTCAGCAGTGAACGATTTGCCAGCTCTAGTCGGCATTCCTCCGCGAATGGGCAGAATCACCTATCCCAATCACCTTCCACCACCGGAGCAGCCTTGGTACGATCATCCAAGAACCATTTCTGATCCACCAGAACGTGATGACCGCTCTTTCCTTGCCCAGGAATACCATAGAAGTCTGCAGAGGGAGTATGATCTGGGGAGGCACCTGGTGCCAGGATCAACCAGCTCGAGCTACCCCGCTTTCTTGGAGCATTGTCTAATGGAGTCTGTCAAGAGGCAGGAGTGGCTGCGCAGCAGGATAGATTTGCACGATCGGCGGTGAAGGGCCATGGATGGGGTCCTGGGGAGGGGTACGTACATCTTCCTAGAGGATTGATCGAGTCGCGCTTGACTCCCCGGCTGTGATACGTTAGAACATGACCAAGTGTGTTTTTTTGGGTACAGTAAGTGTCATTTTGTGTGGCTAACGCTGACCCCAGTGGCCCAACAGCAAAAAAGTGAGAGCTGAGTCCACTCTCTGTTTAGGGACTAGGGATATTTGTAACCCTGGACAGCACGTGTTTTTATTTTGCGACGTGGCGGCCTTAAAGGGCTGAGCCTAGCTACGATTTATATACTAATTCAGTGGTAAACCTGGACGAGGCTGTCGTTCTATGGGGCCAGTGGTTCCTCCTCGCGCAATCAAAATATTTTTCTGTGCGATCTTGTGAATAGTACTTCAATTACCCCTGAATCTGATTTTGTGGAATCGACCATAGTTATTACTGTAGGAGCAGTGATTTGACTCGTTTTATCAAAGTCGATTCTGCATTTCAAATGCTCCCGCTGACATCTGGACTGGACATTTCAAATGCAGGCTGTACAAAACCGGTCAATAGCTGGTTTTTGCGGTTTTCGATGAAACCGATTCGGTTCGGTTTAGAAGGTCAATCGGCTTTCGGTTTAATCAATTTAAAAAAATAAAAATTAAAAAAATTTGAAATTACAAAAACCGATCAAACCGGCTTGAAAAAAAACCCGGTGGAAAACCGTTTGAACCGATTTGATTTCAAATTCAAAAAGGGTAAATCAGATTAATCGGACGGTAAACCAGAAAAACCGATCTGTTTTCACTAGATTTTTGAATTTGCTCGATTTTTTCAGTTTAACGGATTTTTTGATTTTCACAAAAACCGACTAAACCGATGTCCGTGGATTTTCGAGACCAAACCGGTTTATGAAACCAGCCGTGGCACTACGAGAGCAGGCAGGGCAGGGTGCCCCTGGTTAACCGATGGTTTGACGTGCCCTCCACCTCATTGGCGCCGGTGTGTACATAAATGAACAATTTGATGCAGCGATGGAATGGGACGCACAGTTTCATGTGCTAGGAAACAATTTGAATTACTGCTATACGAATTTGTTTTTTCAAATAATAAATTGAAGTATTATTTGATGTAAACATTCAAATGACTTGCCACGTCATCACATCTCTATATATTATGGAAGAGGTGTTAGAATGATTGGAATTATCATAAATCCTACAGTAATGAAAATTTTGGAGGGAATGTTGTACGATAAAAAATGGAAAGAGAACCAACGAAAAAGGACTGATTTTGGATCCCAGGATCGCCGCAAGTCAGTGCAAACGCGAACCCGCACCCTCTGCCATGTGGGACTGACCATTCGAGACCCTTGACGCAAAGGAAGGAGTAGAGTCCAGCCCGGTGACTCCGGTCTCCGTTCCCAAACAAAGAAACAACGCGGTGCGCGGATGGTGGCCCAGCCGGCGGTCGTAGGGCACGCCATGGTGGTGACTGGCGGTGCGGCAGGGGGCAAGGCGCCGTTGGAGTTCACCGAAAAGGACGATCGGCCGCCAGCGGAGGAGGTGCCCGTAATGGGGGCGGCGGAGCCGGTACAGGGGGATGAGGTAGTCGCAGAAGACGGCGAGGGCGACAATGATGGTACGGAGGAGGAAGAGGAGCGGAATAAGTGGCTGAAGCATTACTCCTCCATGCAGAGCATACTGCTCGTGGGCGACGGGGACTTCTCCTTCTCCCTGGCGCTGGCCACCGCATTCGGCTCCGGCGCCAACCTCGTCGCGACGTCTCTCGACACCTACGGTTCGTTCGACCGATCCCTCTCTACTCTTTTCTTCTGGCTCGTAAAGGTACCGCCTTTGCTGTTTCTCAAAAAAAAAAAAAAAAAGGGTACCGCCTTTGCTGTTGCACACAAGCAACTGGGTGATGTATTCATACAACTTTCATCTATTACTGTTGATTCACCAGTTATATACGAATGTGGAACCGTGTTTTTTTTATTGAAGAACAATATGGCAGCTTTTGCTCCGTTGAGATTAAGGTAGCTTGAATTTGGTGCCTTAACAATGATCCATTGCAATTTCAACGTCGTACAAAAATAAGTGGAAGTAATGTGACATATGGATTAGACTTGTGGAATGCATTTAAAACTTGTTTTAGTGTGTTGTTGATCCTTGGACATAGCCTTCTTGCTACTTGGCAAGGATTTGCTGAAGTACTATTTATGCAATGTGAGAGGTGGTATGAATACAAATAGCTACTCCCTCCGTCCCGTTTTATAAGTCGTTTTGGAGCTGGGCACGGGAATTAAGAAGAGTGGAAAAGGTGGGATGTTCAAAAATCGAGGAGGAGAGAGATAGAGTGGAGATGTATTGGAAAGAGAAAATTGTATCTCGGTAAGTGAGAACGACTTATAATTTGAGAAAACTTGAGGAGTCTAAAATGACTAATAATTTGGGACGGAGGGAGTACTATTTATGCAATGTGAGATGAAAAGTGCACTCAAAGTGATGGTATGAATACAAATAGCCCAAATTTGTATCTCTGTTGGACATTGTGTGGTATGGAAGGAAGAAACTAAGAAGGACTCCATTGATCAATCACTTTTTGTAAATTTTACACTTCTACCAACATTGATGAAATCTAAAACATTGTAATTGGACAAGTACAAAATGTTTTCTTGTACCTTGTTGGTTGTATGGTTGAGAGGATTTAGCTTAGATTGCCCTCATTTGATCTCCTGACATCTTGCTCAATTCTTCTGATTTTGTAATAACTAGTAATATACCTATTGCTCTCATACAGCATCATGCTTCACAATAGACCCACTTTGTGAAGGCCTGTAGTAACCATCCCTCATTTTTGCTTTTGGAATTAAAAAAAAAAAAACTGTGATGGCTTCCAATTTGCTACGCATGAACTAGGTTTGGGTTTAACTTATATAGTCTCTCAGCATTTCTTGTGGGCAATCTTTTTCTGAAGAGGATTTGAAGGCTAAATACAGCAAAGCGGAATCAAATATTGCGATGCTGAAAAGGTTGGGAACCAGGATTTTGCATGGCGTTAATGCAAATATGATGAGGCTTCACACTGAGCTGAAGAGCAGGCGGTTCGATCGGGTTGTCTTTAATTTTCCTCATGCCGGCTTCATAGGGAGAGAGGATGACGTCCATGTGATCATGTATGTACACTACCTTGTTAAATTAGTTATACTATAATCCATAGATCCTTGTAGCAAGTTCCTTAATTTCTTAGTTTACTTTACATTCCGAACTCTGCAGCTGGGTATAAGGATTCTGCTATTATACATAGAAAATCTATGAACAGAAGCTCATCAGTCCTAGACTTCTTCTAAATGAACCCACAAATTCTTATGCTTACAATAAATAATAGGTTATGCATGTCCTCTCTATTCCATAGGACAGGGAAAATTTTACTGTAGATCTTATGATGCAACAAAAACTGATAATTACAAACTTTACTGCAAGAAGAATAAAATAATTAACTTCATTTCTCTTATATATCAGAACGTTGTGGCAGTAGTTTTGTTGGTTTCTTCTTTTTATTTACACTTCATGAAAACTATTGTTGTAATTTGTCATAAGGTCCTTTGTGCATATGAAGTAGATTTGTTATCTAATGACAACAATTTTGGAACGGAGGGAGTATGTAATATGGCCAAAAAGTTGTTAGCTGGCTGTCTATTATTTCATTTTGTTAACATTGGTGCCTTTTCGAAATTTTCCAGGATTGATTTTAATGCCTTTTATTTCATATTTAAATTCTTTCAATTTTCTGTTCTGACATCTAGAAAGCACATGGAGCTGGTGAGTAGCTTTTTCCACAATGCAATCCACATGCTTCGCCCATCTGGTGAAATCCATGTTAGCCACAAGATGGGACAGCCATACGATAGCTGGAATCTTGAGTGCTTAGCGGCTGCAGCTTCTCTTGTCATGTTTGAGAAAGTTTGTTTCCGAAAGGAAGACTATCCGGGTTATAACCAAAAGAGAGGGAGTGGTCCAAGATGTGATGAACCTTTTCGTCTAGGTCCTTGTTGCACACTGAAATTCCAAATCGGAGACTTGAAGAAACATAAGAAACCGAACCAAATCAGAGTTGGTGATCCAGTTTCACTCATTGGTGGCCACAACACCGGTGCTGAAAATTTGGCAAATAACATAAGACCATTTCATCAGCCACCTCTTGTTCAGCCATGGCATTGGTCATATTTTCCTCCAGTGGTTAATACAGTTCACATGCTAACAGCTCCGCATCATTGTGTAGTTAGTCAGAGGCAACAGACAGGGTTTTCACTTAAGTTCAGTAATCATCAGGGCACTGTCCATCCAATGCTCAGAATGCCAGGGCCATCCCCGAGTGGTTTGCCTGCTCCAGGCTGCATTCCTCCAGCAATTGACAGTATCACACATCCCCATCTCGCAACTCAGGAGCAGCCTTGGTATATGGAGAGAACTATTGCTGGTTCACCAGGAAGAGAGAACTGTCCCTACTTTGACCACCAACTGCGCCTGCAGAGGGAAGAGCAGGAAATGCAGAGGAAAGTGATGAGGCCTGGACTGAGAGGCTTGATCCGCTCTTCTGCTTTCTTGGAGGACCGCCGCAGGGAATATGTTCGGAAACAAGAGTTGCTGGCGCTGGAAGATGTAGCTATGCGGTGAAGGATCGTCGAGGTTTTTTAAGCGTATCTGCATCGCCCAAGAGGATCGATCGAGCGGAGGAACTTGACCGCCCAGATATGCTAGTAGTATTATGTTAGCAACTACGAGTACCAGGTGTTTTTTTGTACAGGTAGGGGCCGTAGGGGCTTTTTTTTTTTTTTTTGTGGCAAACACTAACCACAGCGGCACTGGAGCAGGATGGACTCCTGATGGCTGATTCCGCTATTGAAGTCTTTCTGGAGTCGGGACCTACGTTAAACTTTCAGGTATTACTGTGGTAATCGTTCTTTTCACCTCTATAACGTTTCTAGTGGAGGCCTGAGACAACTATTGATGAGACATCCATTGCTGTGTGATTGTCCAGTACAAGAACAGGTCCGTGTGTGTCCATGAACAATATTGCAACTCATGGAACGCACGTGATTTATGGTTTATCTCTCAACCGAGTCACGTTTAGGAAAGGCAGGGAGCGATAATCGCAAGCATTGTTTATTCCAGCTGCATGTGATGCCTGGAGCAAGAAGCTGGATGGAGTGAAGCGTCACCAGAAAATTTCCGCCTAACCATGTGCTACACAATCGAACGCAACGCACGAGACGAGTAATCAAAATATCAGCAAGGTCATAACTGATTGCATTACTCAACTTGTAGCAGTATAATCAATCGAAAGCATTGGTTCCAACAAACAAACAAAATGCAGGAGAAAGAAATGGAATCCATCACATGATTCCTTTCCTTTCATTTTCCACTTTACATACGCGCGGCGGCCGGACCGCCGTCCGCCGGTCCAGATCGCGGCGAGAGGCGGAGCGCACAGTCTCGCTGTTCTCTGTCTAGTGCAGCGCCGGCGGGGCGCCGAGGTGGCCGTAGGCGCGGAAGGAGCCGTCGAGGTGGATGCTACTGGTGAGCTTGTGGTAGCCGCGGGTGTAGACGCCGAAGCCGAAAACGATGCCCACGGCGACCAGCACCAGGATGATGAGCGTGCAGATGCAGCACGCCTTGCTCGGGCAGCAGCACATATCGCCGGCCTTTGCTCTGTTCTCGCCCGCTGCCGGGGCCGAACGGGGAGCAAGAAAAGGGGTGTCGCTTTTGCTTTTTGGTTCGGTTCAGCTGGGAATTGGAGGTGTTGTGTGCGGAATGGGTGCTGCACGCCTGGGCGTCCGTGCCGGCCGCGCCGCGGGTTTTATTAAGCTCGGGGCCGCGCGGCGACGCGTCGGATGGGAGAGAGGAGCCGAATCAGGTGCGGCCGCCGCGCCGGTGCTGTCGGATTGGTTGGGTCGTCTGGGACCTTGTCTGGGTGGTGTCGGGTGTGCGGTGACAGGATGGCCTCGGTCCCGTCACGATGGTGCGAGGATCAGCTGCAGCGTTGCTCTCTGATACGACAGCCGCTGACATATCATCTGCCATCAGATGACCCATGTGTCACCGGGTGTTGTGGCAGCGCTGGCGAGGATTTGCTTACGTCCCGTTGGGGCCACGCTCTCATCGTGGCTTCGGCTCGACGACTCCGTGCCTCAAACGGGGCCGCATGGGTCGCACTTGATCGACGCCATAATTTTGGCCCACGAATGCGGCATGGCCTATTACGATTTACGGCCCGGACACTGCTCCCCAGCAGATGGAACTCCAGTCCCTAGTGCTGAAACGCGCCTTTCCCCGCCATTTCCATGAGAAAGCTTCTCGTCCGCCACTGCCGCCTCCCCGGACGAACCTCAACCACCACCCACGCCTACACCTCGGCCGCCGAACCCGTTGCGTCCACCGCCGCGCCGGCCCCGTTGCCCACCGCCTCCTCCGTCCTCCGCACCCTCGCCCGCCTGGACACCGGAGAGCTCGCCGCTACCCACGGCCTCTACTGCACTCTAATCGCCGCGTGCGCGGAGTCGCAGAGCCTCGACGATGCGCGGGCCGTCCACGCGCACCTCTCCGCCTCCCGGTTCGCGGACGATGCGTTCCTCTGCAACTCGCTCATCCACGTCTACTGCACCCGCGGCGCGTTCCCGGACGCGCGCGCGGTGTTCGACGGGATGCCGGCCCGGGACGTGGTCTCGTGGACCTCGCTCGTCGCCGGGTACGCGCGGAGGGACATGCCGGAGGAGGCGCTCGGTCTTCTCCCGGGCATGCTCGCCGCCCGCGTCGCGCCCAACGGGTTCACATTCGCCAGCCTCCTCAAGGCGGCCGGTGCCTGCACTGACCGCGTGGGGGGGCAGGTCCACGCGCTCGCGGTAAAGTGCGGATGGAGCGTGGACGTCTACGTCGGGAGCGCGCTGCTTGACATGTACGCGCGCCGCGGGCGGATGGATGAGGCCGTTGCGGTGTTCCGCCGGCTCGGCTCCAGGAACGGGGTGTCTTGGAACGCGCTGATTGCTGGGTTCGCGAGGAGGGGTGATGGAGAGACGACGCTGATGACGTTCGCCGAGATGCAGAGGAACGGGTTTGAGGCGACGCATTTCACATACTCGAGCGTGTTCTCTGCCATCGCTGAACTAGGTGCTCTGGAGCAGGGGAAGTGGGTGCATGCGCATATGATCAAGTCCGGGCAGAAACTGACTGCGTTCGTCGGCAACACCATCCTTGACATGTACGCAAAGTCCGGGAGCATGGTTGACGCGAGGAAAGTGTTTGACCGTGTGGAGAAAAAGGATCTAGTTACTTGGAACACGATGCTCACTGCTTTTGCACAGTATGGACTTGGAAAGGAAGCAGTTGCCCACTTCGAGGAGTTGAGGAAATCTGGGGTTCAGCTTAACCAGGTATCCTTTCTTTCCATCTTGACAGCTTGCAGTCATGGAGGCCTGGTGAAGGAAGGCAAGCACTACTTTGACATGATGAAAGACTACAATGTGGAGCCTGAGATCGACAATTATGTGTCTTTTATTGATCTTCTTGGCCGAGCTGGTTTACTGAATCAAGCTCTGGTCTTCGCCTTCAAAATGCCCATGAAACCAACTGCTGCTGTTTGGGGAGCCTTGCTTGGGGCTTGCAGAATGTATAAAAATTCTAAAATAGGTCGATTCGCAGCTGATCGTGTCTTTGAACTTGACCCAGATGACACAGGGCCACCTGTGCTGTTGTATAATATATACGCTTCCACAGGGCAGTGGGATGATGCTGCTAGGGTGAGGAAGATGATGAAGCAGACTGGTGTCAAGAAGGAGCCTGCATGCAGCTGGGTTGAGATTGAGAATTCAGTGCACATGTTTGTAGCAGATGACGATACCCATCCGAATGCCAAAGAGATATATAGAATGCTGGATGAGATAAACATGAGGATTAGGAAAGCGGGATATGTCCCTAATATGGATTTTGTGCTTCTGCACATCGATAAACAAGAGAGGGAGGCCAAGTTGCAGTACCACAGTGAGAAGATTGCACTTGCATTTGCACTGATCAACATGCCTGCAGGAGCAACAATCCGAATCATGAAGAATATTAGGATATGCGGAGACTGCCACTCTGCTTTCAAGTTCGTCTCTTGTGTTTTTGAGAGGGACATTGTTGTGAGGGACACTAATAGGTTCCATCATTTCATCAATGGATCTTGTTCTTGTGGAGATTACTGGTGATTACTATGACATTGAGTACCTGTGATTTCTCAGGGACAAAGACAGCCAATTGTTCCTGCAGATTATGGATTGGTGCACTAAAACAGCCTGCAGACCTGGTTTCAACAGCATGATCATTATTGACCCATTTAGGGCTTTTTCGGTTGCTAGGCTAGGAATCATTCCCAACAGGATTGATTCCCGATATGGAATAAGTCATCCTATTGTTAATAACTTTTATTTGTGAAAAATTTCATAAGGGTGGGAATAAAACCCGGTCTATTTCTATATTTCCTCCTTCTATGACCCGGAATGAAAACACACCCGCTACCATGTGGAACGAAACCGGGCCGCGGAAGACGAAATACAAGTATAGACCGGGTTTTATTCCCGTCCTAGTGGAATTTTCTATGAACAAAGATTAAGTTATTAACCTACGATGACTTATTCCATGCCGGGAATCAATCATGTTGGAAATGATGCCTAGCCTAGCAACCGAACAAGCCCTTACTCAGACCTGGCAGAGTGGAGAAAGCAAAATATCACTGCAGTCTATCACACCTGGCAGAAGCTGGTGAGTATTTATGAGCATTGCATGCTAACTTATGCTTCTGGTTCCTGTGTTATTACGAACTATGCAGTCAAGTACTAGAGCAAAAAAATTGTAAATAAAGAATCTACAAGAATATAGAATTTGCTATCATACACTTCACCAATAATTGAGCAGGCTAGCTTACACTCATGTAGGATTTGGCCATTATGTAATGTTTTATGCGTTCATATCAATTGTATATTCCAGTCATGTCTTTTCTCATTTCTCCAGAATGAAAACAGACTCTTATGGAAGCTAGGCACCCTCCCAGCTGGTCTGGTGACGTTTTGGAACCGTACATTTCCTCTTGATCATTCATGGCAACAGCTGGGACTTGGTTACAACCCAAATGTCAATGAAAAGGATATCAGGCGTGCATCTGTCATTCATTACAATGGAAATCTGAAACCTTCGCTTGAGATTGGAGTGCCCAGATACCGCAAGTACTGGTCGAGATATGTAAATTTCCAGCAAGTATTTCTTAGGAAGTGTAATATAAATCCCTGAATGGCAAACATTAGTATGCTATTTTTTAGTAGATCAATTCTATGTGCTCTAGGTATTTTAAGTTGCCTAGAGCACTGCTGATTCTTTCTAACCAGTCTATATCCTCATGTAAAGGTGTTAGAAGAATCGTTGCAGGTTTAGATGATGCAGACAACTAGGAGAAATGGAGTAATTACATGTTGTGTAATGCTATGTTTTAGTTAATTATTGATGTGTCGATGTGACGACATTACGTAAGATATTTTTTTTTGGTTATTATGTGAAACTTTTGGCAGCTGAGAGCCCGAGATGAGAATTTTTTGCTCTATTTTCAACTACTTTATCTAATTTGATACATCATGTATGTAACTTATAAAGGATATCTATTCGCTATACCTAGAGCTGTGCCTATGTTTCGTGATCCCTCACCACAAATTGTTCTATATCACCTAGGAATAACATCACGACAACTATACCATTGATTTCCCTTTGATCGCTTACAATTTCTCATTCTTATTTGAATAACAAAACAAGAGTACGAATTTCAGGGTTGATACAATTTTTTTAGTAACCCAAGAAACATGGAAATGGTTTATTCTACATACTATTTTTTCATGAATTTATTTTCTCTTTTTAAACTGACCTTTAAATGCGTAGATCAATGCTGCGTTGCTGTTAAGCAGTAACTGAAAAATTAACTGGTTCAAGCAAATATGGCGCGACACGGTGAATACCGAAATTAAGAGCAATGAAGTGCCGTAAACACACCCAAGGCCGTTACCAAATCTGCAGAAACCGTATCGAACTATAAATACTCCCAACCCCGTATCTCTCATCGCAACAACAAACCACAGTCCACATCCACGCATATCTTCGAAGAATCAAACCAGCAAAAAATCCCGCTCGAAACCACAATGGCTACCGCTAACCTTGCCCTCCTTTCACTATTCCTTCTCCTCGCCGTCACCGGCGCCCTGGCAACGACCCCAACGACGGGTCCTCCTCAACCTGGCGTCCACGGCCCCTTGGGACCAATGGCGCCGCTGCCGCCGGCGGCCGTGGCCTGCTGGAAGTCCATCCTGGCGTCAGAGGACTGCGTGGACGACATCCTGCGGTCGCTGGCTAGGCTCGAGGTGCGCGTCAGCAAGGTGTGCTGCGCGGTGCTGCAGAGGATCGGCGACAAGTGCATCGTCGACGCCTTCTCCAACTTCCCCTTCAACCCGCTGTTCCCGCCCGTCGTCAGGCAGATCTGCAGCCTCGCGGCCGCTTGAGATTCAGAGGTCCCACACCAGTAACACGAACTCGATCGACGATAGAATAATTAAAAAGAGAAATGGTTTGAGTTCACGTGAATTATGATGTCGCGAGATAAGTGTTACTAAAGGTTTTTTTGGAGTGTGAGAACAGTGTTCCTAATTTTGAGTATGAAGCTTGACTTACTTGACCTGGAGAAAGCTCGTCTGGTGCAAACGAGCATTTCTTGGGCTAAACAACAACATGATGACAAGTGTTTCTAAAAAAAACATGACGACAAGTCGATGAGCGAGCACGTACTCCGGCCCCTCCTCTATCCTTTCCTTTATCCACAAGTCATCCGCACTCCACTCGGTCGCCATCATCTCACCGACTCCGGCACGACTGCGACGTCACCGGCATCCGGGCCAGGACATCAGGCAGAGCACTAAGAAATCGTCGATTTCTTAGCCCAGGCGCTCAACCACTTGCCGCCCACGTTAATACCCCATGTCTGCGTCACGTAGTACTTAACCTCACGGATCAAGGCCGCGCGACTTGACTCGGCCAACGAATTACGCCCTTAAAAAATTCTAAAAAAATCCCGTACTGAGTCTCAAGTCAAGAACAGTTCACATGCATCGCGTCCGTCGATTATCTTCACGCGAATGGAATATTGCGCGGTTGCAGTGGCGGTACAGCTGAACCGTCGTCCGAGATGGACTGGTTCCAAGCCGCGCTTCCGGCCACAGGTGGCGACGGGCCAACCGAACCAGGCACGCTCCGTCGTCGGCGCTAAGCAAAGCAACGCAAGGCAGAGCGTCGCGCCAACCCAACCCAACCCCCCGCCGCTATATAAAACCTTCAGCGGCGCCAGCGACTCGCACACGACTGCCGCTTGCCCTGCTTGCTTGCTTGCTTCCGGTTCCACCGAAGAAGAAAGATGGGCGCGGAGTTCCTGAGCGTGGGAGAGGGCGGGCCCTGCGGGGAGGCGCTCTACTGCGCCGTCATCCTCTGGCTGTCCGTCATGTCGTGGATCATCTTCACCTGCGTCGACGACGACGGCGGGGTGGACGGGACGAGGCGGAGGCGGAGGCGGCGGCAGCAGGGTAGCAGCCGGGGGAGCCCCGTGTTCGTCGGCGCGGCGGGGATCTGCGACGGCACCGGCCCGGGGTGCAGCGGCGGGTTCGGGCCCTGCGGCACCTGCGTCGACTAACCCCCTTCCTCCTGCTCCAGTTCTCCGACGGTGGGTGACGGCCTCCGTGTTGTGTAAGCGTGATCAGTGACATAGTCACATAGATATCCTGGCATGTTTGTAACAGCCGTTTGATTGTTCTTCTGCTCGGGGAAGGAAGACGATCGAGCCCAGCTCCCCTTGGTGAAGGCAATAAAGAAAGGGAGCGCGTATTTCGGCTGGTTGCGCACCGATCAGAGTTCCTAGCGTTGTTTCCCCGTCTTGGTTATCTGTAAATATCTCGGTGGATTGATACTCTGTTCTAGTACTGCGCATCGGATGTTTCTTGAAATATTTTGGCGAATAAAGCTTCTCTGAGAGGGAAAGGGAAACTTGTGAGAGCGATGTGTTGCGTGCGGCGTTATCATCTCTGCTTACTGCTTTTGTAGCTCCGTGGAGCCCGGGCGAGTAATAAATACCGTCGTTTTCAGGTGCGAAAAATTGCACTAGTTGATTGGTTGTTGAACAGCATATCGCTGGATGGATCATGGAAGCCAAGATAAAATCTTGGTTAGGGGCAGCGGCACCATAAATTGCTGCCCACCAATCCTATCTGCGGCTCTCATGCAGGGTTTTGAGAAGGACTAATTTGACACATGTGCTTACAATTTTATAAAATTTAAAATATGTTATTCGAACACACGTGTCATTCACTTGCAGAGTCGAGCCTCATCTGTCAGTGACACATCAATGACATATTTCAAAGTTTACAAAATTGTAATGGCATATATCAAACCGATCGATTTTTACGGTTTTTGATGAAATCGATCCGATCCGATTTAAGTATTTGATCAATTTTTGATAAAAACCGAATTCAGCACCGTAAAGAATTAGTTAGCTAACCGGTTTTTGACACCGTCGAAAATCGGACTGGACTAGTTTTTAAAACCCTACTATCATGATACCATGAGTGTGTTGTGAGAACAGAGGGTCAAAATTGAAATCCACGCTACGGGTAAAGATGACAACAGGTAAAATATCTGCGGATAGTAGTTTATTTTATCCATATCCACAAGTAAAAACTTTTATTCATATTCATACCCATTACTCGTAACAGATAGAAAACATTATCATACCCATATCCGCGGGTATTTTTTTACCCGCAGGTATACCCATATACATGTGTATATCATGTGCGGATGCTAGGTAGAGCGTATTCAGTCTAATCTATGCTACTTAGGCAACGTCGTACCACTAAAAATCATATTATATTTCAAAAAAAATAAAAATAATTAGAGCAAGAGGCAAAAGTGAATTTTAACTATAATATTTGGTTCGTTAGTATACTTTAACTTATATGTTTAGACTATTTACCGGGTAAACGGATATGCAGGTATGGATAAGATTTTTTTTACCCGTTTTTATTTTATCTACGGATTTAAAATGAAATCTATACTCGTACCCACAGGCGAAAAATAATATTTATATCCGCAGTCATCGGATCGGGTATACACAGGTACGCGTATAATGGATATCCATTGCCATCTCTATCTACCTGCGGCTGCGTAAGTGTCAGTGTGGACTCAGCTAAGCTCAAACTACAAACATGAGGTTTTTTATATTTTTATAAAATTAAACTATTTTTTATAAAAAAAATTGATTAATTTACTATGTTCCAGACGGAACTGCATCTTGCACCATTTCTTACGACACGGGAGAGAGAGAGAGAGTGAGAGAAGGGCTGGACGATAATACAAATCTCCCAACAAACAAATCTTGCTCCAAATCCCACTCCCCTCAACTCCCAGAAAAAAGAAAAAAAAATTACCAGCTCAAAGAAAAGCAGCATCCCCTCCCTCCTCACCTCCGCCACCAAGTCCCGATCATGGTTCACAAAACCGCTGCGGTTCGGTTTTTACGGTTGATCGGTTTTCGTTTTAAAAATTTAAAATTTTTTTGAAAATTTGAAAAAATTTGAAAATTCGAAAACCGCCGCAAAAACCGTTGAAAAACCGTTCAAACTTGTTTGATTTCAAATTCAAAAAGGTAAACCGTAAAAACTGCTCGGTAAACCGTAAAAACCGTTCGGTTTTCTCTCAAAATTTTTGATTTTTGAATTTATTCGGTTTTTGTAACAATTTTCGCGGTTTTTGCGGTTTTCGTTAATTCCGCGGTTCAAAAGTTTTTTTTAAACCCTGGTCCCAATCCCCCAATCGCCTCCACCCCAGCGCGCGCAAGCACAAGGCACAACCCTAGCTGCTTCGAGCGTCCATGGATCCCTCCAATTCCAGCACCCCTCCACCGCACCCCGTCATGGGCGCTCCCGTCGCCTACCCTCCGGCGGCGTACCCTCCCGGCGCTCCCGCCTACGACCCGCAGTTCTACGCGCCGCCCCCGGCCCAGCAGGCCGTCGCGGCGCAGCAGAAGCTCCAGGCATTCTGGGAGGAGCAGGAACGCGAGATCAAGGCCACCACCGACTTCAAGAACCTCAACCTCCCGCTCGCCCGCATCAAGAAGATCATGAGGGCCGACGAGGACGTCCGCATGATCGCCGTCGAGGCCCTCTTCGTCTTCGCCCGCGCCTGCGAGTTGTTCATCCTCGAGCTCACCCACCGCAGCTGGGCGCACGCGCAGGAGAACCAGCGCCGCACGCTCCAGAAGTCGGACATTGCCGCCGCCATCGCGCGCACGGAGGTGTTCGACTTCCTTGTCGACATCGTGCCGCGGGACGACGCCAAGTATGCTGAAGCGGCCGCAGCCGCGGCCGCGGCTGCGATCCCGTACCCTGTTGCTGCCGTGCCCTCAGGCCAACTCGTTTCGCTCGCTACCGACCCTCTCGCTTACTACTACTTCCCCCGGCAGTAATGGAGGGTATCGTACTTTGCCGCTTAGTCATTTCCCAAGTTCAGATTGTATATATTGTATTTTGTTCTGCTTTCAAACACCACCTGGAAACTTTTGCAAACTGAATGGCTGCATGCTCTTGATTGATAAAGTGTTCATACTGCTACATGGTTTTTTTTTTTTTTTGATAGGCACTGCTATATGGTTGAGCGAATGCATTTCTGTTCTTTTAACTTTTTCATTTGTAGATGATTTCTTTGTTTGTACACCTGTTAGGCTTGCAAACTAGTAAAATTTTTGGAGGTACACCCGTTTCATGTGTTATGGTCCTGTACTTGTGTTTCCAATTATAACAGACCTGATCTGATCACCTTTTTTGTTAACGGGTAATTTAGCTTGACCTGCTGATTTTTAGATAGAATCTTTGCTTGCACTTTTCACTGCAAACCTGTGCATAAAAGGGATTGAAATTATTGGAGCTTGCCATGGAAAATGGAAACAAATGTGAATATGTGTAGAAATAGGAACTTATTTGTCCAGTTCCTTTTCAGTATCCACACTTTGTCCAGGTGCAAGTGTGGCTTCTTGGTGATCTATTGGCCACTGAATCAGTCCCAAGTATTTGTAGATGTTTTCCTCTTCCTCCAATTCAGTATAACGTTTCAGGTCTCCACTACTCTTATGGAGCGATTGGTATTGTCTACATGCATGGCTAGTACTGTACATGGCATGCAGATTAAGTTGGTACTTTTGTGGTAGATGAGGTTTTTTTCACTTTGAAACTTGACTGCAGCTGGGACTTTGATTGATAAAGGCTGTTGTGTTAAGTTGGCATTTTCACATTCTAACAGCAGTTCCATTTCTTCTGCTGGGACCTTGTTTGATATCTGGGAACGTCTTCTGTCAACAACAGCTGAGCTATAGGAGTACTTAAATTGATGTCGTCGTTGATTTTTAGTTTCAACTTTGAACATTCATTTTATTCAAAAAATTAGTTCAAATATGTAAAATTTTAAGTTGTGATTTAAATAACACTAATGATTAATCAAATTATAACAAAATATATCATTTTTATCAAAAAAATTTGAATAAGAATGTTCAAAGTAGAGATTAAAAGTCAACTGCGATATCAATTTAAAAACGGATGGAGTATATGTTTACGATGGATAAAGGCGTGAATACATTCGTGAGCTATGTTTTGGGCCTCTGGAAATAATGCAATTAGCTGCCCTGGGCTTCCAACACAACTGTAGAAGGAACAAGAAATACACTTCAGAACTGTCGCGGCAATATAAATGGTGGAGCAATGGCGCGTGATGGCTGTTGGCTGTTTCTCAGAATCACGCATGGCTTAATGTAAATGGTCCATGGTGTAATCAACCACCGCACCGAAAACTTCCCCTGTAAATGCAGCTTCTGCCCGCAAGACGCGCAGTATTGGCGACGTTCTTAACCGTCCAAGGCGCCAACTATTTTTGAGCGTTCCTCTGTGCATGTGTTCTTCCATTCTTGGCCGGCGCCAACCTCTGCGCGCCACCACCTTTCTCACACTCTCTCTCAGCCTACCGCACGTTTCTGCTCGCCGGCTAACCAGTCCTCGCGTCCTCCCGCGCGCATTGCCACACCATCGCCTGGTTCCCTTTCCTTCCTCTTCCACGGACGCCGGAGGAGGACCGATCCGATCAGGGAGGAGGAGCGGCCAGGCCAGAAATGGGTCTTCATAGAGGCGTCGCGTTACGCGCGGCCGTGCTCGCCGCCGTCCTCGCCTTGGCAGCCGCCGGGTTCATCTCAAGTCAGTCATCCCCGTCACGCTGTTGATCTGGGTACGTTTCCGAGGCCTCGGTTGATCTCAAACTAACAATGGCAGCCGTTTTCCCGTGGATGTAGATGACGCGCTGCTCGGTCACGGGCACGACGGCACCGGCCGGAGCTTGCTGCAGGCCAAGAAAGGCAACTAGCGTGTTTTCTTCCGCTGTTCTCGATCTGCACCATCTGATTTCGTTTCGACAAACGCTGAAATTTCCTGTGTCTTCTTTCCCCGCCCAGATTGCCCGGTGAACTTCGAGAGCGCCAACTTCACGGTGGTGACGAGCCGGTGCAAGGGCCCGCTGTACCAGCCGTCGCTGTGCTGCGGCGCCCTCAAGGACTTCGCGTGCCCCTACGCCACATACATCAACGACGTCACCAACAACTGCGCCTCCACCATGTTCAGCTACCTCAACCTCTACGGGAAGTACCCGCCGGGGCTCTTCGCCAACACCTGCCACGAGGGCGACAAGGGGCTCAACTGCCCTGAGGATGTGCCGCAGATCCAGCCAGGGCAGGAGGCCTCGTCTGGAGCGGCCGCCGTCGCCGCGCCGGCCGTGACCGCGGGTCTTGCCGCCTGCGTCGCCGTCTTGTTGCTCATGTCCTGGTGAGAACCAGCGGTCCGATGTGGCCGGAGCGCCCTGTAACAAACAAACGAACAAACAGTGTGTTCCGACTTTCTGTACCAGTTGCCTACTGCATGAATGATTTTGCAGTTATATATACATATATGTATACAGATTTTTTTTATAAACTTTGGAAAACGGCTAAACAGATAAACTCTTCAAATTACTCGCTAATGTCATTGTCTAATAAGAATCGTGTGGTAGTAATGTTACAGAAAACATGAGGGCTATTATATGGATGCTCTACTTGACGGAGTTCCTTGGATACCAATGCTTACCAGTGCTACGGACTGAATGTTCAGAGCCATTGCATCCACAGATACTCCTAACGGGCAGAGTGACTCACAAGAGGAAGAGACACTGACGTTCACGCTGCAGGAGGGAACAACGGAAAAGAGTCAATCAAGGCTTGGAAACCTTATCCGGTGCCCTCCAATGGCCACGCGCCATGGGCACACCACGAAATCCTCTGCTTCTCCACCACTAACCTCGCATCCCCGCGCCCCCACCATATCTGCCAAGTCAGCACCACGCTATAAACTCAAACACCATTAACCAACCAAACAACCGCCCGCGTACGCCAGGATCAAGAAACACCGCCACCGCGTCTCCCAGAGAAGCACACGCCCGCGCCATGGCCACCTCGACCGCCTCTGTGCTGTCCCCGCCGTCCGTGGCCGGCCTCCGCTTGGCGCCGTCCCCGAGGGCGCGCTCCTCGGTGTCGTTCCGCGCCGCGCCGGCGAGGCGGTCCGTGGCGGCGCGCGCGGAGCTGAACACGTCGCTGGTGATCAGCCTGAGCACTGGGGTGTCGCTCTTCCTCGGCCGCTTCGTCTTCTTCAACTTCCAGCGGGAGAACGTGGCGAAGCAGGTGCCCGAGCAGAACGGCAAGACGCACTTCGAGGCCGGCGACGTGCGCGCCAAGGAGTACGCCGGGCTGCTCAAGTCCAACGACCCCGTCGGCTTCAACCTCGTCGACGTCCTCGCCTGGGGCTCGCTCGGCCACATCGTCGCGTACTACATCCTCGCCACGTCCAGCAACGGATACGACCCCAACTTCTTCTGAGCGCTGTTCTTGAGCTGCGTCTGTAATCTATACTCAGCATGTTCGTCGCTTCTGCCACGCTGGTGATGTATCTGATGGTGAACGGTTGTTGATATTTTGGACAGTTAGTGCAATTGCGTATGTATATTATTGCATGAATTTGTTACTAGTCCTCTGTGTTGGTACCAATAATTATTTTTGCTCTCAGTTTGTTCATGAATGCGAGCAGCGCGTATGCCGCGTAACACTGGGATTTTAGGAATCCATTGCCATCGATATTTGAACATTGCCTATGTGAACAGTTAGCAACAAGATCATTTGACAGATGTGAACGTTTACCTATGTTTATGATACGTTGTTAGGTGTTCTGTTCTTTGGCTCCATCTCCATGAGAGAACAGATGAATTACAAGTATCCTTGATCCTTTGATCATTGCCCCTCCGAAGCAGGGTGCGGTTGAGTCGGTTGACTGAGCAGCGAAGAAAATTTCTAGGAACGCCAATACGCTTGGCCACATGACATCGTCAAAAACGATGTAGAGGCTGGAACCTGTTCCATTATCTTTTAAAAAAATGCCTGGCCACATGGCTTTGGTCATTGTGTGTCTCCCCAGTCATTTGCAGTATCGCATACCCAGTTTTACATTGATCGAGTTCATGACTTTGGAAGAACCCACAAAATAGAGCAACAGATTATCAGTATGGCCTGTGAACATCAAACTGGCCATGGCTATACTGCACAGGTGGCATTTTCACAATCCAAAGAATCAACATGACACACAGTAATGTAAAATTGTGATATATTACTAGCAAAATCGAATTGATATTACAAAAACAAAAAAAAAAATCTGTAAGGCGACAACGCCTAATAAATTACAGGAAGCAATCTTTGAGTCTACACAAAGACTGGTTTTGCCGACAACTTTCTAACCTCAAGTAGGTACATACTCGGAAGAAGAGGGCAGGAAGCGCATGAGGAAGGTTCCCAAGGCGATGCATACCAGCACAAGCTGGATGGAACAGAACAGAGACGTTCTGCTTGCTCTGGCCTGTAGCTTAAGGACTTCTGAAGCCTCACAGAGCTCTTTGCATTGTGTCTCTAGTTTATCCACCATCTCCTCTAGCATCATTGCCCTGTTTTCAGAATGCCGCAGCTTAGTTTCTACGGATTTGTCATCCCCGAGGAAGGATTTCTGGGTCTCATAAGCAGCAGCTTGATCCTTGCTCAGCAATTTCCATCCTTGTGAAGCTCTTGTCAGGATAAAGCACTGAATCTCCGCTTCCATCTTCTCTATGAGCAGTTGCTCAATATCAGACTGCAGAGGGAGTAGATTGCTGTTACATGCATCTTGTTGTGCCTGGTTGAGTGCATTGAGTTCAAGTATTTTTGAATCTTTCTCCTTGCTGAGGGCGGTTGCTTGTTCCAGTTTTAGTTCAAGAGCCTGCAACTTTTCTGTTGGTTCTTCCACAGATTCCTCAGAGTGAGCTGTGGAGTTGTCTGATTCTTTCCTGATCTCCACAAATCTTTGGATCTCTGCAAACATATATTGGCAACTAGTTATTAGGGAATACTTCAACTAAATCAAAAGTATATTGTTCTTAGATTAAAAGTAATTTTTTATTTTTATAGTAAACCTAAAATAATGTTTCAACATGTCATACAAAATATAATGGGCACTAAGACCATGCTGCAGTCATATGATTACATGGCAGTTAGCGTAGAAAGATTTATAGTGAAAAATTGGATTATTTAAACCAGTCGCAATTAGTCAGTGTCGTTACACCCTTCACTGTACCTTATATAAATAAATTGATTCGAAAAAGCTAATTGGAAAAACTACAAGCAGAACACAACATGTTCTCTACTTAGAACTACAGGAAAAGGCAGTCCCCTTATTTATTTTCAGATGAACATTTCAAACAAAGCAGTGTACAGTACAAAGTTCAGGAAAGGTCTCCAGAAACTGGTGTTCCAGCAATTTCTGTAGTTAATTACTATAGACATTGAATTCAGTGGTTGATCACATCACGATAAACTGCTTGCCTGTCTTAGAAATGTCAAACGGTAACAAGTCAAAGCTACAGTATAGAAACCAGAGTGTCAATCACCTTGACCTCCTCTAATGGCAAACATTTACGAAGAAAAACTATGTAGGATGTCCTTAATGTGAGTTCTCCAATACATGATCTGGCAAACTTTTCTGTTGGAGAAACAAATCTAACAGCGATGTGCTATTGAATTAATCGACACTTGGTATGAAAGAAGCATGACCATGGCATGAAATTAAAGAAAAAAACACAAGCACTATGCATTTTATTGACTATGACTTCAATATCATTCTAGTCATAGTCGATAAATTAATCATGTAGTTCTAGTAAATGGATAGGTTGCATTAGGAAATTGAAATAACGAAGATAATATGCTGCTCATAGTTATCTGAAGATTCAGAACATCTTCCTCTAGCTTAGCAAACTGAAAAGTGGATTCATGCCCAGCAAAAAGTATATACAATAAAAGGTTGAGATAGTTAGATATCCACCCCCACAAAACTTATGTTATGATAACTATATCTTTCACTAAGCATATCATAGAGAAACTAAGCAAAACTAACAAGAACAATTAATTTTATGTCTTCAAAGTTATGAAAAATTGTGCAAAAAGCAGACCTCCAAAAGGTGATCACCCCAAATGGGACGAGCTTTGGAGTAATGGAAAGTGCACAATAAAGCTGGCAGAAGGGGAATTTGACAGTACCATTCTCAAGTGTTTCTTGTGCGGACTGAAGCAGAGCAATCGACTCAACATACGGATCAAGACCTGGATGAGTCCCTCCATTCTCAAACTTGCCAACGCTCGCCTCCTCAAAGACGCCATCATTGGCGTCAGAATCACAGTTTCCCATCACCGACCTCCATACAACACTTCCATTCTGCTTGTAGAAACCTCCACTTGCATAGCGCAGCTCCTCAATTGGAGGTTCACCGTCACTGTGATGGTCATCAGGAAACAGAACCTTGTGAACGCCGTTGCTGGTGACGCTAGCACTGGATTCCCGGGGCCGAGCAGTGCTAGAACCACGGAGATTGGACTCGACGCTGGAGCGCGAATTCTCCGCTTCCACCGGCGAGGCTTGTGAAGCGGCAGCACGAGCAGTGGCGCCGCGCACGCGGGCAGCGCGGGGATTCTTGACGTGCGCAGCGCCGCCTGGGGCACGGGATCGAGCCCGCTCGCGCTCCCGGCCGAAGCCGCCGAACGAGAACTCGTGGCGCGGGAGAGCGCCGCGCGCCGCGCTGACGGCCGTGGAGGACATGCTGGTCCGGTCGTCGCTGTTCTCCGAGTCGGCGCCGCCGGCGCCCACCGAGAAGCCGGCGTTAGCGATCAGGAGCGCGAGATTCGGGTCCAGCCTAGTGGGGGCCGGAGGCGTGGACACCTCCAGCGGCACGAAGCTGGACTCCACAGACGCAACCGAGCTCTCCTCCTCCGCGGCAGCGTCCTCCTTCCCCTTGGGCGCGCCGGCAGCGAGGGCGAGACGGCGCTTGTGGAGCTGCGCAGAATCCTCACCAGGGCCTGCACCGGCGCCGGCGATGGCGGCGTCGGGGCTAGCGCGTGAGCCCTCGTGGTGGTGCTCCCGGGGGATACGGCGCCAGCGACGGAGCCCGCGGCCCTTGCTGGCCTTTCCAACCGAACGCGCCGCCTGCTCCGGCTCCGGCGACTCGCCCACCGACTCGGCGACGCTGTTGCCGCCGGAATCCATGCCGCCCGCCGCCGCAACTGGCAATCAAAGGGCCCGACCTCGGGAGGCTGATGGGATCACCGACAGCATCTGAGCGCGGGAGGCAGGAGCTCTCGGGATCGTTGCGAGTGCGGGGTGGGACTTCTCGGATCGGAATTCCCGATCCAGGCAGGAGTGGAAGGAGAGAGGAAACACAGAGCACCAGTAAACAAACCAGAAAAAATACGAGAGATTTTTTTTTTTCCACGCCTTATCGTTCTTCGCTGGACGTGCCTGTTTTATGCGGGTGTCCTGGATGGCGGGCCCACATAGAACGGTTCTAGAAGACGGGCCGCCGGCGCGTGGGCCTCCGATGCTCAAAAGTAAGTACATTTTTTGTTGGGCCGCACGAGTTTGGTCGTCAGCCGGCCGCCGTGGCCCGCCGCCGCCGGCATCGCTTCGACGCCCCAGCAAAAGAAAGATTTTTGAAAAAACATAATTATTTTAAAAGAAAATTAACAGTTCTTCGTTCGTTTTCAAGAAATTACAGAAATTCAATTCAGTCAATCAGCAGTACTAGTAACTGATTGGACCCTTGTTGGCTTTCTACCAACCGAAATTTCTATAATGTTTTTCATCAAAACATGGGCCAGAACTGCAATTTTCTCTAAAAATAATACTACTCCCAGATGCGAATTATTGACGCTTCCGACAAGGATAAATAGTGTGCAACGAGCACGAAGAGGTTGACACGATTTGCAAGCGAGCGTCGCTCGAGCCATCCACATGGACCACATCCACGGACCACAACTCTTATTACTTTTTGATTTTTCAGGAGGAAGAACAAACCATGCATGGTGACATGGTCACTGGTTCACTGTCTAGACTGCGAAAGAGCTCGGCGTTTCGAGTCGAACACGAAGTGACGCCCGATCACGCGACGCGGCGGCACAGCGTGAGCCCGTCGGCGATCGCGAGCTGGCAGACGTGGACGCGGCGGTCGGCCGCGATGGCCGCGTTGAACTCCCGGGTGGCCGCGGCGAGCGCGCGGTCCCACTTCGAGATCGTCTCGTCGTCGGGCGGCGCGGCCACCGTGCCAGACCAGAGCGTGTTGTCGTAGGCGATGAGCCCCCCGACCCTGACAAGCCGCAGCAGCCGCTCGTGGTAGTTGAGGAAGTTCACCTTGTCCGCGTCCACGAACGCGAAGTCGAACCTGCTCTGGTTCCCCTCCTGCGAGGCGGCACACCATCATCAGTTCGTCACTATCTGGAAAGGGAAAAAAGAGCTTGTGCAGCAACAAACGCAGAGGGAGAGAAATCACCTCGGCTACGAGGTGATCCAGGACCGGCAGGGCGAGCCCGACCCGGAAATCGATCTTGTGCGCCACTCCAGCCTTCTCGATCACCGGCGCTCCAATCTGGTCGTAGCTTTCACGGTTGACGTCGATGGCCACTATCTGGTACATACCATGCACGGCGATCAACCACAACAGTTGACTTAAAAGAGGTTTGCAAAACGGCGGGTGCCCACGTGCCCGGTAACACGAGGAACTAATGCTCTCTAACCTTGCCGTCATCGGGAAGCGCGAGGGCGGTGGCGAGCAGCGAGTATCCGGTGAACACGCCGACCTCGATGGCGTTCTTGGCGCCGAGCATCTCGACCAGGAGCCCGAACAGCTGCACCTCGTCCGGCGCCGCCGCCATGCCAGCCCTGCAGCGCGCCGTGACATCACATGGAACAAACCGTCGAGGTCAAGCACCTACCTACCGTTCAAGCACGGCGTGGGGAATCCGGAACCGTCACTCACATGGGGTGGGCGGCGGTGGCGAGGCGGAGCTCGCGCAGGCAGTCGGGCTCTCGCGGGAACACGGTGGACTCCAGTACGTACTGCAGGAAGAGAACCGTGTCGAGGAACGGAAGGGGGATTCGTTGATCTTGGGGAGGGGTGAATTTCGATCGATGGATCAGTCGGTACCTGGTACAGTGACTCGCTTTTGAGGAGCGTCTTGCTGTGGAGGCTCCTCCCCGCGGCCGCCTGCTCGCTTTGTTCACCTCCGGTGGCGGCCATCTTCCTACGCCGGTTGGATCTGCGCGCAGCTCGTCGGCGATGTCTAAGGTTCGGATACGGCTTAGAAATTAACGCTGTGCCGGCTGACGGCTGGCGTCCATTTTCCTTTTCCGAGAAGCACGACGCGACTCTCCGGGGCTAGTTGGGCTGGGTCTTCTAGAGGGATTGGGCCTATCTACTGGTCCAGCAGGTGAACTGGGCCATAGAGACAGGACCCGGGTCTTTCATAGAACCTCCTTTCTCCTCTCCCCACGTGTTATTCACGAATCTTGAAGCAATTTTCTTCCTTTCCGGCCCACGTTTAAGCATAGTGTAAATATAAATCAAAATTTGTTAGAGGTACCAAAATAACTTGTATTTTTTTTTTCTAAATTTTGAACTAATTTTTTTTGAACAAAATGAATAGTCAAAGTTGATGTTAGAAATTAGTGGTGATAACATCAACTTTGATAATCTAACAATTATATGTAATAAATATTTAAATTATTGTCACCATTAACTTCTAACATCAACTTTAATCATTTATTTATTTAAAAAAATAATTTAAATGTGTAAAATTATAAGTTGTAATTAAATAAATATAATTATAAAATAAATGATATTTATTAAACTTTTTTAAATAAGACAATAGTCAAAATTGATATTAGATGTCAATGGTTAAAACATTTTAGGAACGAATAGAGAATATGATAAGGTAATTTTTTGGTATTTTTTTTACAATATTAAAAAAATCAACAGACATCCAATTAGTAGAAATATTTGTTTTCCTAGGATTATTTTTCTTTCCTCTCTCAAGGATGTTTCTTGATTTTTTTTCCCAGATGTTTGCGAAACGTGGGCTGGGAGAGAATTTGGGGGAAGAGAACTTTGAGATTGGTAATTAACACGTGGTGAGAGGGAAGAGGCGGTCCTACGGATCATCGAAGGACCCGGGTCCTACGTAATTTTCTTCCGGTTAACTGGCCCATAGAGACAGGACTGCACAGAGACGAGACTTACCATGCGCTGAGAAGGGAAAAGTCTTAGATGACTCCATCAACTATTTAACCTCTCAAAACTATCTAAATTACCCTCTCGGGTGGTTTAAAGGCGGTTATACCTTTTATGGACCCACATGTCAGTATGGCAGTACAGAGTAGACCTATTTCAACTTCTAAACTATTAATGAGTCTAATTCACCCTCTAAACTTTAAAAATCAGACTTTTGACCTCAAAGTATTTTAAACTGTTTAGATAACTCTAAAAGTCTGAAATATTTTAAGGGTTATCTAGACAATTTTTAATACTTTGAAGGGTTAAAATTCTGATTTTTAAAGTTTGAGGGTGAATTAGACCACTATTGATAGTTGAAGGGGTGAAATAGATTTACTTTAACTGCAATACGTAGGATATGCGAGACCATAAATAGTAAAACTATTTTACAACCGTCCGAAGGATTATTTAGACAGTTTTTAATAGTTTAAAAGATTAAATATTCCATTTTAAAGATCGAAGGTGAAGTGCACCTACCCAGGAGGTCATCTATACTTATCCCCGCTGAGAATTGCTGGCAAGCCAGGGCATGCGTCTTCACAAATGGGAAGAAGATGCTCAAGTCTTTTGGTTCTGATCTGGAAACAAATCCTACAGAGGTTTCTCTGTACTCATGTTTGATACATTTTTATTCATGCTAGATCCGTAATAACTGTATGATTGCTGCTCATGGTGCTGCTATGTTCTTCATAAATCATGTGTGTGGGTAACTGCTCAGCCTTTGCATTTCCGGTTCCAGTGTCAAGTATGAACAGTACTCCATGCATTTGATATGTGATCTGCAAAGAGAAACTAGGAGTAGCCATGGCCATTTTGTGAAGGGAGGCAAGGTACTCTACATTAGTCTCGTTTTGCACGGAAAGGTGCATGCAAGAGCGAGCGGTTCCGGAGCATCTTTATACCAATGACCATGTGCTTTACCTGAAGGTAGGTCGATGGCTGTCCTGCTCGTTTGTTGTAGGTACCAACAGAGATCGAAAAGGACGGGCGAGTCCTAGAATCACACGATGTGCATTCTACCATATGCCCGTGGTATATATGCCATGGCAATATTCATGGCTACCCCCACAGCCTGACAGCTCGATTGGTGTGTACTACCGCGCAGAGGAACCTTGCCATGGACGTGACCTTCATGTGTTCAGGGGACGAGCCGTTCACCATGGAGGTGGGCTTCTTCGACACCGTCGAGGACATCAAGCAGAGGCTCCAGAGCCGCCGAGGCTGGCCCGCCGGCGCCACGTCGCTCCACCACAACGGCGACGTGCTTGTTCTGGACGTCCACGCCAGCTGCATCGTCGAGGGCTCTGTCATCCACGTCACGCTCCTCGACAGCTGGCGGGAGCAGCGGCAGCACAAGGCGAAGGGTCAGAAGCTGAGCGACACGGGGCGGGAGCACGTCGGCGCGCAGCTGAGGGTGACCGTGGTGTCGCGGTGCGGCACGCGGCGCCTGGAGGTGGCCGTGGGCGCGCGCGCCGGGGTGTCCGCGCTGAGGGCGGAGCTGGAGCGC
>BCLG01003146.1:43439-56695 GCA_001602295.1 Zoysia matrella
GCGGCGCCTGGAGGTGGCCGTGGGCGCGCGCGCCGGGGTGTCCGCGCTGAGGGCGGAGCTGGAGCGCGCGCGCGGGGCGCGGTTCCCGCTGCCGCGCGAGGGCGGATACTTCTTCATACACCGGCAGAGCGTGATGGACGAGGCGCAGTCCTTCGAGTGGCACGGCGTGGCCACCGGCGACGAGGTCGTCGTGTTCGACGGCTCCGTGACGAGGGGTCCCGCGTACTGAGCCCGCCGGAAGAAGAACCTGCCTGCCATGCCACAGACACACACATCCATGCAGCAGCTACTATCTCATGTTCACAGTTAAATCAAAGTGACTGTTCCGTAAGATGCTGCTATCGATTAACTAGAGTTCACAATTACGGAGGTAACTCGAGACCGCTCCGTCAATGGCTCTCAGTTCTTCGTGTGCGTATGCATGGCCGCAAAGCCCGACCCGATTATGGCAGGTGACGAGCACCATGCATAGGGGCTGCGATAGCACACGCGCGCGCCGTCGCCGACGACCGGTGCTAGTCCAGGACCTGTTGACCTCTCACTTCTGAGATGTCTATGCACCTTGATTCATCAATGCCATGGCATCAGAATTCAGAACCGGGATAAGCAGGCAACCACATAAGACCAAAACTGTCTTCAAAACGTAACGTCACCAATTTTTTTTGTGCTATTTTAGTTGCTTAGAACTTTTAGCAGTTATTTCCTCCAAAAGTGAGAGTACTTTGACTAATTCTAGGGCCTGAAAGAAATACGGCAAGGAAGCCACTGCTGTGGAATTACAAAATTATTCTTTTCAGCACAATTGGGCAGATATAGTATTACAATATGAATTTTCGATTGACTGATTTCCAATTTCCATCGGCTCAGACTTATCCATTTCCTGATTACAACAGACAGTGTATCATCCTCAGCATCCCTTGCTCAAAGAATTGCTTGAAGGGGAAAAAACAATTGGATGATCCATAAAACTACAACAAAGCAATGGTGCAGTGACACTATCATGTAAACAAGCTGAAGCAAATCTATCCCTCTTTTTTATTTCCTATTATTTACATCTGAGGACCAAAAGGAGGTCTGCTCATCATCTGTTGGTAAACTGAAGGGGCTGCATTTCCTCTTGGGAAGCTCGATTGAGACACCAACTCCGCCTTCAGCTCTCCTGGCATCATCGACCCTTGGTAACCCTGCATAGCTGGTGAACTTTGGACCATCGTTGTTGGAGCAAGAGATCCTAGAGAAGGCATCGGAATCGCCATGCCTGGTGGGACCATCCCGAAATGAAAGTTGCCTGCTGCTGGACCCAAATGACCTCTTGGTGGTAGAACAAGGGAGCCAAAAGGAGCTGTGCCTCCGAAATGAGCAAAGTTGCCACTTGCCGATTCTTGCCTACGGTAAGAGGCTTGTGTTGCAGATGGAGCGCTGCCAGAACCAGACCCAGCTTGCCCACTGTTTCTGGCTGCTGGAACTTCATGGTTGTGCTTTCCTTCATATGTAGTGATGACTGATTTCAGGTCATGTGATGCTCTTTCGACGTGTTTGCGCACTGAGCAGCCAGGGTGTGTACATTTGTAGTAGCTCCTGCATACCAATAAAATGATTTCACCTCGTTACAAGGAGGATATATAGTCAATCAGTGTAAGAAATGGTAAGGATAGCAGCACCTTGGATTTGGATTTCCTTTAACAACCTTCTGCCCATACTTGCGCCATCGATACCCATCGTCAAGAATGTCGACTTCACTTGTGGTCTGAACAACAACCCTAGGCTCCCGTACAGATCTTGAGGCTGCAGCTCCCATGTCCATGGCACTGTTAGTTGCAGCAGTAGTGACAGTAGCCACTCCTAAAGAATCCACTTTTCTGAACAAAATATCAGTGAGTTCCATAAAATGACTGCAGAATGTATTAAGCAGTTAGCAGTATGCATTTTTACCTTCTTTTAGATTCTATTCCATCTTCATTACCATCACAATCTGCAGAAACAATGCCATGTGTATCCCTTTCTTCTTCCTCATTAGACAGCGTTGACGAGATATCAAGTGCATCTTGAGATTCCATGATAGACGCACCACCTTGCGCTGATATACGAAGACAATCAGCTGGTTTAACCTCAATACCCCCACCTTGCAAATTTTGGTTTGTCTCACTATCTACTTGTTCTCCAGCAGAATAGTGAAACATGGAGTCAGATGTTACTGGCTTAACATTTCTTTCATCAGTGTTATCTTTGACTGCACTGAAGTTTGACTGAAGATTGGATTCCTGCTGACGATAGGCACTGTAATCCTGTACCATAAAACATCTTTTTAGGCACAGGAATGGACAAAAAAGAGCATTTGGTGGTGAGAATGACAATAAAACGAATCCATAGACTGCAACGAAAAAAGAAAAAAAAATGTGACAGATGCTAATATTCCAGTAAATGACCTTGTCTGCAGTTGAGAAACTTGGCTCTTTAGAACCTAAGTGGGGTTGGAAGGAAAAAATGTCATTATCAATTGCACAGTCTTCATTTATCTTGGCACTTGGTGGTATTGTTGAGTTAGACTCTGTACCCACTGAAAATGGCAATTTGCCAGTAGTCGGAGAAGGCTGTGCCTGCAATAGATCATAACATATTAAGATGCACTCAAATAGCAAATATCAGAAAGAGGGCAATATGTATTCGTGAGTTTAAAATAAGAATAACATCTTAAAAATGAAAAAGATATTCTGAGACACCAATCTGAGAATCATTTCTAGGATAACAATGTAAAAGACATAAACCAATATATGCAGAACTACACTGCACAAAACCATGTTCAACACAGTATTAACAATCAACGTTATTCTTGAATACAAAAAACTCATATCAGAAAAACAGCAACTTGCAAGTCTTTAATGCATGACTTCAATCTATAGTCTAATAGATAAATCTTATGAACACCAGCAAACAAATTATGTAAAAAATGCCATACCATCTTATTGTAGAGAAAAACAGGTGACTCAAGAAGTGTGGTTGGACTGAGACCAGGTGGAATTGACACTGGTGATCGAATAATTGTGGATGAACCAAATCGAGAAGTGTCAATCTTTGGGACACTGAAACCAGCTCTTGCAGCCCTGCGCTCTGCCAAACCACTGTGTGAGTTTGATTTCTGAATGGAATTGAAAAAAATTGGGTCCAGGGGGAAATCCTTTTGAATTGTATTCTTTTCAGCTTGAGTAGGTATCTCTGCACTCAAATTCACAGGCACTCTGCTCTTTTCAGATTGAGCAAGAGGCTGCTTATTACTAGGATCACCGAAACGACTGGAGAAAGGACCAGGGCTGAATTCTTCATTCAGGAAGCTTGACATGAGTGTCCTTGGGCTTGGTGTTAGGGATGGCATCCACTCTTCCATTAGAGATCCGTGGTCACTTGTGCCGGCCATGCAGCAAGGAATTTGCCTCTATCTGAAATATGTATCATACCATGTTAGCCCTGTCAGAACATCTTGCTGATTGTTTCAAAAAGAAGCATCGGATTCTTGATAACGAAATCGAGAAAATAAATATCCCCTATCTACATGAAGCACAAAAAGAAAGGTTGAGTACTGATTAGAATCATGAGCTAGAGATCAGTTAAGAGTCTTGCATATGTACTTCACTTTTGTCATTTTGTGTCATATATGGGCAGGAGTACAGAGCACCTGAACTGTAGATATAAAAACTGAGAAGATCGAATACATATGCTCAAGAATGAAACTAAACTAAATCAAACTACAGCCTTTGCGCCATTAGTTTCAGTAAATTCAATTGCAAGAAATACATGTATGCACTTTGATACAAAAAAAGGAGAACCCAATTCGTTTCTGAAGCAAGCAAACTGCAACCCAAGATGTCAACTTTCCTTCAACAAAGCATTACAACCCTGCAAATGAATCCAGAGAAATGCAATTTTGATGCGAAATGGAGAAACCCACAGCTGAAACGAAGATAAAAGGGTCAAGCAAAGATACAAACTTTGCAATCCCTAAGATCAAACCAAGACATAAAAGTACCCTGGAACACGCAATTCCACCCAAAGCCTAGCCGCAACCTCCTCACAGAGCTCGAGCACAGGTGCAAAAGAAAAGAGCAATCAACAAGAACAGAAGCAGGAAGAGAATTCCAACCGGCACCTCAAATGAGCGGCGGGGTCTTCGATCCCAATTGATGCCTTCCTCTTCTCCCCACAAAAGCGAAGCAGCAGCAGGTTGGACGGACGGAAGGGCGGACCGGAGTAAGGAAGCCAGGATCAGACGCGGCTCATCGGTTCTGCTCACTCCAAGCGATACAGGAGCATGGACGAACAATCCGAACAAAACCCAGTAGCCGAAAGAAATTCCTCCTAAAAAAGCAGGAACGGCTGAAATTTTGCACAACTCTCTGGGTTCCTCCTCCCTTTCCTGATGTTTTCTACTCGCGCTTTCACCAACCAAAAGGCTACTACTACACACGAGGGGAGTAGGAGACAAAGATCTCGCGGGGCACAAATGGAGCGGAGCTGAGCTCCCAGACCACCAACCAAGAACCCCGCCGGAACACAAAGGACTCGGAAACAAAAGAAGGAATTCTCGCTCAGCAAAGTGAGAATTTCATGCCTCTTTCCGCCTCTCTTTCTCCAGCCTCTCGGTCCTCCGGGTGCTACTTTTTTTAGAGAGGGAACGGAGAAGGTTAGGAAAGAGAAAGGCGGTTTGACCGAGAGGAGAAGGGAGACTCGAGGATTTTTGTTTGCCTGCGCTGGGCGCTCCGCTCCTCTGAGTGCCAAAAGCTGTCTTCTACTGGCTGGCTGCAACGTTCTGTCCTTGCTGTGGATTTTACTTACAGCGTTCTAGTGCTTGCTGTGGATTTTTAATTTCTTATTAAAAATTTATTCTAACATTATCAGTTAGTGCAAATTTGAGAGATTATTTCAAATGGCTTTCCTTAATATACTCCCTCAGAGGGAGTAGTTGTCAAGGATCATCGAGCAATCAGATAAGTAGTAAATAATAAACGATGAGTGGCTAGTGCAAAAAAAAAGAAGACTATTTGCATCGTTCTATTATTTTGAGTGCATTTTTCATTTATATCATCAAACTAGTCAGTCAGTGACATATGGGGTTCGGTTCTACGTGTCATTGATCCAAGTGGTGATATAAATAAAAAGTGTAATTAAAGTGATGGTATAAATAGAATTATTTAAAAAAACCATTACTTTGGAGTTTGGATGGATCGCTCTATATATCAGTGGATAGAAAACAAACGGGAGGTGAACTCAACATCTTCAATAACAGTCAAATAAGGCATGCCCAATGCTCGAGTCTCTGAAAGTTTGTAAGCATTGACCGCCCAAGAGCAGTTATCTGCCCGGGAACTACTACTTCGTTCGAACTTCGAACTGATGCAGACATGTGGCGTTCTACAAACATTTAATCTCATGTTTTGCAGGATAATCCACGCGAAATTACTGCGGCGCTTGTGAGTATGGAGGTCACTTTCAGAACTGTTCCTGTCCAAATGCAAAAGGAACTCTTCCGATTCCGCGACAAGTTTCAGCAAATTAGGTGGGGGGAGTCCCACTCCGGGTCCATGACCATGCCCTCCCTCTTGGCGTGGAAAATATGCTCTTCTTGGCATGAGTGCACGGTTGGTGAATTGCACATTTTTTGGTGGCAGGAGTAGGTGTCCTGTTTCGGGAGGAAAAAAGACCGGCAAAGATGCATGGGAATCGTTTTGCGTTTTAGCTAAAAAATATCCTTGCTCAGGTGGAGATGTTCATGGAACTAGTATGTTTGAAAATATTTGCTCGTTGGAATTGTTGATTAAACTGGTCTTTGAGTGTTTTGAGGATATTCAATGTTCAGAGGAGGATTATTCCTGCCGTCGAAGCAAAACGCGGCTTGCAGTCTTCGCTCTTCAGAGTTCAGACTTGAGACGTTCCTGAGCTCAACTGACCTTCGCTTTTGTCCGCGACTGAGCAGCAACGCATGCATGTAACCGGCTTGCTTTTACAAAGGACCGTTGCCGGTCAGACTCACAGCTCGACTGAACTGACATAAACCTCCCTTTTGTCACTCAACTGTCAAATGGCACAAACGAATAAACCGTACTGACAAGAGGGGGTGCTGAACTGTAGCCCGGAGCACATAACAGCCTCACTCTTTCTTGCAGAAATTTGAGGGAGAAAAGGTCCAGTTCCGCAGGGTTATGAGAAACTCCTGTGTTCAGAACAGGGTCTGGACTTTTATTATCAGAAAATTTCCGGGAACAAAATAGTTGGCACTGTGTTCTTAACCGTAGAACCCGGATCCACATTCCGCAATGATTGGAACGATAAATCAATTGGCGATAATTCTGCAAGAAATCTGCTCCTACCTCTGTCGCATAAAAAATCTATTTCTGAGTTTAGTTAACTGTGTTTCATTTTTTTTTACTAAAAAATTATATAAATTTGATAAATTTTAATAACATAAAATGTATATCTATAAATTCACTATAAAAAATATTTTCATAATATGTAATTTATGTGTTCATAAAGTTTACCAGATTTTAAAAAATCATTGGTCAAAGAGAAGAATAAAACACAGCCAATCAAATTTGAAAATAGAGTTTTTATGAGACTGAGAGAGTAAAAAAAAATATTTCGATGGCATCTGGTTCCCACCGCACCACAACAGGAGAGAATCTGTAAACTAAAGCAGTGCGTCCTGCGATGGCCAGGAGTATTTTGGCGCCAGCCATGGAGGAGCGAGCGAGTCGGAGGTCATCAGCTGGAAGAAGTAACCAAGTGATGCTTTCCGCAACGCAACAAGGAGTCGCCGGAATCGCGACCTGGAATCCAGGCGCATGAGCGACGAAACTAAACAAACGGGCCTTGTAATCTACGCCTAATCTTCCTCGGAAGCGCCGGCGCCGATGAATCCGAGGAATAGCAAGAACACGTTACCGATCTCTCGCAGGAAATTAACGGGAAGAAACTTCTTGTCGAGGGCCTGTTTCACGCGGCGAGCGTACTTCATGTACGTGTGGTTTGCCTTGCCAGTTGCCACACGGTGAGCGATCTGCAAATCTATTAGAACTGTATTTTTTATGTAGTATATATTTATGAGAAGAAGATCTTCAATTCTAGTCGACCATATTATCTGCGAGACGATAAGTATTGTCCTGTGCAAGTCACATGACCTGATGACCACCGGGTCAGTGCAGCTGCGTGATGTGACGGTTGCCTTTGGCCGGTCCAACTGGAAGGCACACACATGGGCTAAGGCTCAAGTGCAATGAACAGCGCAAGCCTTAAAAATTGGAGTGAACGCGGAGAAGGAACACAAGATAATGGTTTTCACGGGAGATCAGATCATCGATCGTTGTGGTCGATGACGCGCTGAGGTTACCCAGGCGCCGCCCTGAAAAAAGGAAGACCCAGCTTGCGTACACCCCTTGGTCAAAAAGAGATTGTCATACCATGAATAAGAATCGAATAAGGTCGAGTTCAAATGTTCAATCACAGTGCCCAACAACATGCAGACCCCAGCTTTGCATAGACCCTAATCAAAAGGAGATTTCGTACCATGAGCAACAACTGAATAAGGTCAAGTTCAATTGCAGAAGGTGAAAAGAAAAATGAGCAACTTGCTGCTCCTGATCCTTCTCTGGTCTTTGGAAGCACTGGACGTAAGATCACCACCACACGTGGGATCACATGTACGAGCCAAGACTTCGCTCCCACACCAAATATCTTAATACTCCCTTTTTTTCCATGTCACTTGTGTTGATTACTACTACCTCCTTATAAATATAATACTCGCGCGGGTGCCTTCTCTCCGTCGATCACCCAGCAAAGACCAAAGCCGCGTCTTGTGGCGCGCGCCCCCTGCTCCTTTGATTATTCGCCGTCTTTTAGCCTGACATGGAACCGGATCCTCGCTAATCTGGCCGACAGTTTGATTGAGGGCGAGGCCGACTAACAAATGGACAGCATTGTTCAGAAGCAACCTGATGACAAGGGGAAAGGCACCGGAATCCTCGGTGGTAATCACCCGCTGACGTGCGAGCCATACGCATCACCTGACCCACACGTCGGTGACGACTCGGGGTAGTCGACTGCCGAGGAACTCGATCGGAGGGGAAACCCCGAACAAGAGCGCACTATGCACTCACGGCGTCCTTCCTTGCAAAGAATTCAGCTCAATGATGCAGCTTGTTCTGTACTCCCTCCGTATCCATTAGTTGTTGTTTTAGAAAGAGAAGCAGACATAGGGATAGGAATATATTAAAAATAGAGGAAAAATATATTAAAAAGTGAGAAAAAAATTTATGAACTTTATAATAACGACAAGCAATTGGAGATGGAGGGAGTACTTACCCCCAACAAATTTGAGAAGAGGAAATACCATTAATTTGTCTTGCTGGCGCAGCTAACGAATGATTAGGCATGAGCTGATGAGGACAGGGTTTCACTTACCGTTTGAACCGCGGAAATCGCTTGGGAACAGTTTGACGAAAACAGCAAAAACCGTTAAAATCGTTCAATTTTTTGTTCAAATTTCAATTTTCAAATCTAGAGACGGTTTCGTCGGTTTGAAAACGATAAACCGTTAAACCGCGCGGTTTTCGCGGCTAGCAGAACGGTTTTGCTAAAAACCGTTTACTGCGAAAACCGAGCGGTTTTGACGGTAAACCGGTAGATTTTCCTGAAAATCGATAAATTAGTGAAAAATAAGAAAAAAGATAAAAAAGTGCTGAAAAATTAGGCATGGTCTATTCTAATTTTTTTTTAATATCAACATTCACAATATAATTTATTCACAAATAGTAAGATACGTATTCATTCATATCAAATCCAAAGTTTCAAACACAATAAATCTATACATAATGTAGTTCATCCACAATAAATCCAAAGTCTATACATAGTTTTTGAAGCACACTTTACTTTGAAATTATATTCCAATCAAAATATGCATTGTCACACTCTTCACTTGAGAGGAATATAGTCTTCGACCTGTGTAGCGTAGGTATAGTCTGTCTCACCTGCAAAAGAAGTGAAGTGTAAGATAAATTATTCAAAATTAATTGTATGATGCGAAGAAATGGTTACTTGTGAAATGATGAGTTGTGATCGGTGGCTGTGAGTCAGGAACCATACTGGCTGATGGGTCTCCAGATATAGTCCGAGAGCTGCTATCATTTGATTCCTGGTAAGTGGACTTCGTGTAGCGTCTCCAGAATCTGTGGAGTCGTCACTGTCCACATTCTTACCTTTCTCTTTACTCTTTATCCTTATCTTTTTAGCATCTTTTTTCTGTCTTGCACTTTGAACATTCCTCTTGCCTATGTGAGTATCACTCACATTTTGATCCGCTTATTCAGATATTGTTGCAACACGAGACAAGCGTAGCAACTGTCTACCAGCATCATCATATGTAACAAGACGGCTCGATAAAGGACTATCACTCTCGGTGCCCTCTTCATCAAGAACAAAGTCAGAATTCGATCACCCATGTTCCATCTATTCTCGAATAGAATTTAAAAAATCATACAACGACAGCTCCATGAGACGATTAAATGGATCGGCTTCTGGTGGCTTTTATGTCTATGAAGCACCTTGCGTTGAACCAGCATCAGCACCACCCCTCTCGAACTGATCACCGTATGAACGCTGACGCTGTCAAAATTTCTCCTCCTCTCTAGATAATCTCATGGCAGCCTGCATCTCCTCATCGTCCTCCTCATTGATATTTTTCTCACCCGCAACATGATGCTGTCTGAGAGTCTGTTTAGCTCGGCCCTTCCTCCGCTCGGCGGTTCCATCGAGCTCCCGACGAAAATAGTCTTGTAAGTCGATGGGGACATGAGAACACCCAACTACGTTGCTTCTACGATGTGCCAAATGTTGCTTGAATCGTGTGACACCACCCCCTCTCTTCACGGACTTGCAATATTTGTGACGAAACCCGAGATACACGTTATCTCCGTGCTCCCAAACCGAATCTGACTGATCTGCCATCTTAGAACCAACAATATCTGAAAATGACCAACTATGTTTTAAAGTTGCTAACAAATCGACCAATATTTGAACAAAAAGAAAAACAACCATCTCGCCTTCTCTGCCACAGAAACCCACGAGATCCGACGGCTTTCCGCCCTAATCGCTAGGCTTACCGCTCAAATCGAGCGGTTTACCGCTGGCGCCAGCTTACCGTCGACGGCGCGCGGCTAGCCGCCCTTTTCGCGAGGCTTACCGCTCAAACCGGACGGTTTGAGGAGCGGCTAGCCGTGGTTACCGCTCGGCTTGCCGCTGCTCCCTCTCGGTTTCTAGTGTCGACGCGGCAGACAGCGCGGTGGGGCGACGGATATGCGGGCGCAACGTGCGGACGAGGGAAAGGGAACGGCAAGTGGCTGTGCACATGTGAATGTGAATGAAGATAATGTTTGCTTATATATTCTTCATCTAATTTTTTTTGAATTTTTTCGGCACTAAAATCAAAATATTTTTAAAAACTAAATCAATCATGAAGTTGCATTTTTTATCTAGTTTTTTTTACATATTTTTTATTTTAAAATCCATCAAAATTTTAAAATTCAAAAAAATTTGAATTTAAAAACCGTAAAATCGTCCAAACCAAACCGAAGCGAACCGATTTTAACGATTTTTGCGAAAACCATGCGAACCCTGACGAGGAGCCCTGCGCATTACTCGAGCGGAGCCTCCCCTGAAACCAGCGGCCTGAAAGTAGCAGTAGCAGGGCGGACGACAGCAACGTTGTACTAGTACTCCGTACCGGCCAAAAGCGACTGACATGAAAGGTCCCGTCGCCGGAGCAAGGGCACTGGCACGGCGGGCGATCATGATCCCGAGAGTAATCATCATGGCAGTTTGGACTTTTTCAGGCGAATCTGCAAGGCCCTGATCAGTACTACTAGTATCAGAGGTGCAGGACGCTTCTGCACAGAGATGCCGGGGGAGTGGAGCTGGGACAGGAATCGGCCCCAGGTCTGCTGCACATGTTGTCGTTGTCCCTGACGTTGAAAGTACTTGAGATGCAGAGCAGGCTGAGCAGCTGAGTTTGGAGTTCGGCCATTTCAGTTACAGTAAACACTTCATCTGTTCGGTTATGCTGCGAAGTTAAGGTACTCGTATGAATACATTGAAGAGATGAATGTTCTGTCAGGTAAACTTGGGCACCGAAGTGCGCTCTTCCTGTGCAAGTACGGAGTACCACTTTTCAAGGACTCCCACTGATGCTATCCGGTCCAATTCGAGCTGTGGAATACCCATCGGTTTTCCCTTGCAAACCAGGATGCCGGAGCAAGCGGTACTCCTATCTCTCAGCCACGATACTTAATAGTATAGTGGAGTAGTAGTAGGAATAGAGATTCAAAGTGACTTAGGTAGAAGATAACCGAAATGGAATGACTAGGAGCTGTAAAGTGTTCGCTCTTCACATTGTTCACCGATGCCTCAACGCTACTGAAGTAATATGACAAGATTTCCACCAGAATTGCATAACCCACCACGTGGAGTAGGTGCCCAAAAAATGGGGTTAATGAAAGATCAGAAGTTCAGATTAGCAGAATGTCACCTCCCTACGATCATTTAGAAACGAAAAGTTCTATGAGAAATTATATTTGACATTTTCGCGTCCTGAAAACATTCACTGGACAGAATCAATACAGGAATGTACCCCAAAAAATATTATTTCAAATGATAAATGATGTTCTCAACAACTCTAACATCATTTGCAAGATGGTGATAATTTAAATGTACGATCATGACAGGAGCACATCATTGCTAGACCTTTTTCAGCAGAAAGATAATCAACCTAGAAAGAAAAACCACTGCACTTCTGCAGAGTAGGTTTCCTCAACAATATCTTGCAGATTCTTTGTACTAGACTCAGCGCTTCCGAATCTTTGGACATCTGTATTCAAAAGTGTATATGTATAAACCAAGCCATATGCAACAGCAAACTGCATACCCGTGAAGTCGCAACCTTGAATACGGAAGAAAAGATGACAGAACAGCTTAACATTTGGTCCATCTAAGGCTCAAAGGGAAATTCAGGTTTTCTTAGACTCTGAGAAAGAGTGAGCATTCTTGTCATATATCCCCAGTGAATGAATTGAGATGGAATTCATGTAGATTTTAGTACTATCACTGGACTACTTGTGCAAAAACATTTGGGCTTTGGTTCATATTGAAACATGCAAGTGTTATATTCGTCTGTCATAACAATACAGCTACGATGAAAATCTGAAGATTGCAAGTCTGCTCTTTTTCGTTGCCCTAATAAATCGATATGCTCTGTTACTGTGTTAAGTACATCATAAGGACAAGGTTGCACTAATTTGTGATATTTTCATACCTCAGAAGGCAGCTGGGCTGTCATCAAGCTGTTTCTCATCCTCTATGTCCACCTCCAAGATTTCCTGCCAAAAGAAAAAGAAAAACTCATCAATCACTAACTCGCTTAATTAACAGTCTTCTGCACTGCTGCTTTCTTCACCCTTGCAAGCAGACCAAAAGCACTAAGCATAAGTGAAACGATGTAAAATGCCTCACCGGGATGCGGTTCTTGAGATAGTTGCCGATCCGTGCAACCACAGTGGCGCGCGTGTGCCAGAACTTTCCCTTTAGTCGGAGCTTCACGAACGGCCCGTCCAGCTCCGCGAGGTCGACTTGCCCTGCCACAGACCAACCATCATCCACGAAAGACAGAAGAAATTACAGTCACAAATCAGTTTTTGATCCGATCGAATCACTTCGTAGGATAGGAAATAGCTCCGACGGTCACCTGTGATGCCCACCGACGTGTCGAACAGCTGTCCCAGCTGAAGAGCACAGTAACAGCAATGGCATTAGCTCGCCTCGCTCAACCTACTCCTAGCATGGCATTTCGATAGGGTATGTCGTGGACAGGTTCAGTTGAGTTGTCTCACCTCTGACTTCGCTTCTTCGAGGGCCAGCCGGACATTATCCTCGGTGAGGTCGAGCGACGCGGTGATCGCCACGGCCGCGCAGCATGGCCGTCCCCGGCCCCGGTCCCGGCACCGCGCGCGGCGGGATGCTATTTTGAAGCTGGGTAGGCATGCATATGCGGGACGGGAGAAGATTTGCGGCGAGGACGCGGGCAGCTTAGTGGGGACGGCGCGGAGAATGGCGGCGAACGCCATGGCAGGTGGGAGCTGCTGCGGTAACAGACGCTGCCGGGTGGGCCTCCTTATCTTCTGGCCTCCGTGGTGCTGATGGAAAGGAATTTTAGTGGCCAGAAGATT
>BCLG01003147.1:0-46945 GCA_001602295.1 Zoysia matrella
AATGCAAACAGAATGTAACAGAAGCAAGATATGAAAGAAGCCCGCTTGAATGCATAACTTCAACACTGATTTCGGGTAGTCTAATTATATTTGGAACTATTGAGTGGAAATACTGAAGTGCGCATAGACTGGTAGCTAAAACCACAGAAACCTTGTGCTCTCACCAGGTCACACAGGTGCCCCTAGATTCAGATCCTGATATATCCGTAGACATCTTGTGTTTTGTGGGTAATGAAACTTGCCATAGAACCTACTGCTCTCGAAAGGGTGATCCAACCATCATACAGAATTAGGACTAGCTATGTTTTTCTTCATAACATTAAGTATTTCAGATAGATGGTTGACATCAAGATATAATGTACCTGCCATTTATTAGCTAAGAATAAAGTGAGGTCTGCTGCCTGCCATTGTTTTCTAAATATTTTGTTATTTGTTTTGTTCGGCCGCTCGCCTTCTTCCTTCTCTATTTTACTTTGCCACTAGGGGCTTTGTAATCAGGGACTAGTTTCTCTTTTATATGTAATACAAAGTAATTCTCTTCTATATGTAATAAAAAAGTAAAATCATGATATAATGACAATGTAAGATCTGACAGCTATTCCTTCATATAAGATTGTAAGTTGCCTCAGTGTGATACTTTTAAAAGGAATATTGCTGGCGTATTAGTTTGATCCAAAATGGTAACTTAGAATGAAAGGAGTCATCCAAGCAGCTGCTTGTTGCAATCTTCCTTAGGAACTAAGTAAATGTTGAGAGCACCACTTGTATAGCTTCTATCAGTTTCTTGTACCACTATTTTTGTATGATACATAGTAGCTTTTGTTGTTCTTGCAAACGTTTCCTTTTTCAGAATTCATATATGATAATTTAATTCTGTAACGTGCTCTGCAGGTTTTCTTCCACCATCACGCAGGCGCTCGCTTTTTACTCTGGCAACTTCAATGCTCGTATTTTTTTCAAAAGCTTTTAACGTTCCATCTCTCATTCCGATTGTGAAGCATGTACTGACGGAAAGTACGGTGAGTGATATTACACTTCATTGCTTCGTAATGATTTATGTGGTTAATCCATGTGTGAAAAATGCAAACCATCCATAAGACTAGAAAGTCCATAGAGTATATTTTGACTATGCCAAGCCAGATAAATGCACATATGCATATTCCCCAACAATGGCGCAAGCGAATACAAGGCTCAGGCCAGGCCTGGGGAAAAGTCTGATTTGCTTTGGGCCTTTTACCTCTTCCAAGTCTTTAATCTTTGTTTGTACATGTTTTTTGTTTGCAAATATCACAAGTTTGTGTTACAATTTGACAGCCAAACTTTTTGTCAGGTTGATCCATTTCTTCATTTAGTTGAAGACAGCAGACTGCAGGCTCTTGATAGACAAGCTGAACCTTGCTCTAGGGTTTATGGTTCAAAAGACGATGATGATCTTGCTCTGAAATCCCTTTCCAATGTCAGAATGAATGAAGATCAGTCAAAAGAAACATCAGTATCCCTTATTCTTAATAGCTTGGATAATCTCTCAGAGGTAAAACACAGGAAGACTTTGATATACTTTTTTTTTTGTCGTGGACTGCTTATTTGATGTTTTTGTCTGCAGTTAGAATTGTCCACCATAAAAAAGCAGTTGCTTGAGGAGTTCTCAACCGAAGACATCTATCCTCTGGGATCTCATTTTACTGAAACACCTTCAATATCTCCAGCACAAACTGGGAAGGTGCACCAAAAATCGCTGGAGGTAATCAGTTTTGTTTTTAATATGCCCACAGAAAAAAACACCTGTGGACTTGTCATTATTGTTTTCTTAATATTACTATGGAACTTCTGCACAGGTTATTCCGATGGGATTTGTTTTCGAAGACGATACCCTCATCGAACCAGAAAGTTTAGGCCAACGTCAGTCGCAAAATCAGTTAGATAGCAGCCTTCTTGATGTCAACCAACTTCTTGAATCAGTATGTATTTATCTTCCTGGTTCTTGCACACTGTTTAAAATAGGTCGCACAATCGAATATATACGATGTAAATTTCATTCAACAGTTTTTTTTTTTGGTTATAGTAAACTTATGGGGTACATTTTGAGAATATATGTAATTACTGTAGGTTTCAAAAACATCTCAGCATGCTGGAAGATTGTCGTTGTCAACATATCATGATTTGCCTTTCAAGGAGTTAGCCAACCAATGTGAAGCACTTTCGACGGGAAAGCAGCAAAAACTATCTGTCTGCATGAGTGGCCACCAGAAAGAGGTTAGTGATCATAAGCTGTGCATTCTCTAGATTAAACACCTAAGCATGATAAAATGTTATTAATGGATAACTTAGCAGTATGTCAAACAAGATTATATTTTGCAATCCCACTAAACATTTGACAAGGGGAGAGCCATTCACCCTATCATTAATATAACATGGTGAGAACCAAAACTCTGGTTGACTAGGTGGATTATCTAAGTCGGCTATGCTGCAAACAATTTTGACATCTTGGAATCACACAGCTCTTTTACCTTGATGTATACCGACTTTTGTTTTCAAATAGTTTCTATGCTCAAACTCCCATTTCAACCATTGATTGGTCATTTCAATAAAATTAACAAATGCATAAGATTTACGGCACCAATTTTATTTGCCGAACTTTTGGCATGTCACACTCACAGTGTAGTAAATTTTGGCAGTCATCTACGCACCTATCATTGTGATAGCATCTCTTTGGCCATCCTCATACATATTATGCTTACAAGATTCTTGACTTTCAGTATGGTGAATCATCCACAAAGATGCTCGAGTCATCTGAGCATGGTTCTCAAATAGATAGCTTTCTATGCACAGCTGATGAACAGTGCCATACCAATTTATGTAAGCTACCAGTGTTGAGCCCCTATGACCAATTCCTTACACATGCTAGCTGCTAATTTGAAGAGGACTGCTGCTGGGATGTACGTGTCGGTCCAATATCTATAATTGGCAATGTGAGGACTTGAGTAACGGTGGTTCTATAGATCGAGGCCTGGTAAAATGGATCTCTTTTGGGCTAACGATTGGAACAGGGGTTTGATGGAGCATTTTTGTGTTAATGGAAACATAGAGCTGCCTGCAAGATGGGTTGACTGCGTTGTTTTTGATACATGGTACCATTTGCCCCGAACACTCAAAAACAAGTTTGAAATAAAGGGCTGTGCCTCCGCCAATTGTTTGCCTACTCCCTCCCGCCTCATGACACCATGGGAAATGTAATTCTAATTCACAATCAATTTGTCAGTTTTGTGCAGTCTGGTAGAGTTATAATGTAATTCTGTCATTAACCCACTATTTAACAGATGTAATGTCTCAACTGGGTCTGCCGTGATGTGTCGATTATATATTTGTGTATTTCCTGAGTTCTTAAACTATTATAATTAGGAAGATGATTTTAGTTTATTTTTAAACTAGAATTGTTCTTCTAACGTGGTTTATTTTTAAACTAAAATTGTTCTTCTAACGACATTAAAATTTAAAAATAGTGTCGGCGTGCACCAGGGTGAGGGGCCCCTTCTCCTCTAGTTTTAGTAGGCTTTAGTTTTGTTTTTCTAGATCAAGCTCCATCCTTGCTGATGTCGACGACTATGGGAAGCGATGGGTCGAAGCCAGCCGGCTCCACCAGGCGGAACACGTCAGGCTCGTCGGCGACTTCCTTCTGGCACTCCAACGCGACGCTCCGTCGCTGCTCCGTGCCGGTTGCGGAGGAGGCGTCCTCGTCGAGGCGGCGCTCGTCGTTCAGGCAGCTAGGCGCGGCGTTGCCGTCGTCGTCGTCCATGAAGGAGCATGAAGCGCTGGCCGGGGTGGCTCAGAGGTCTGGCTTCGTCCCTGGCGAGCGGCGCCCTGGTGCCGACCTGGTGAAACTTTTGATCCTCTGCTTCGTCTTCAGAGTCTTACCTGACGACGAAGACCGGAGGTATTTCATCTTTTTGTGCGGTTTTTTCCGGGCATCTCTGAGGCTGAGCTCTTTGTGTAGGATGCCGATGTGGTTGGCATTTTGGGCTAGTTGTCTGACTGCTGACCTCACGGTCAGTGGTGTTGGACTTTTCTTTTCCTTTTCATCTTTTCGAGTTGACGGTCGATGTTGGTTCATCGACAATAATTTGCTTTAGAGGAGAATTCAGTCGATAGCTCTTGCGGTGTGACCATATTTTAGAGTCACTCGTGAAGCTGAGATTTGCTCAGCACCGACGATCGTTGACGATGTCGAAGAATATCGAAAAACCAGAGAGTGTGATATATTTTTTAGTTTTTCAAAAGAGTTGTTTGTGAAGTTTCGAGGATGTAATGTGCTATCTTATTAATATAATTTCTCTTCGAAAAAAATATATACATGTAGATACGTGAGCTCGCTCAGTATCTTTTATCACCATTTTTGCTTACCATGTATTGCTGAATCTAACTTGAAGGCACTTGCTTTGGCTATAGATCGAGCAGCGATAATTTGTCGGTAGAGTTGGAAGAGGATTTCACCACGGGTCCATGAACTTGTGTAGTGAACTCACGTGGGTCTTCTCAAATTGAAATCGTTGTTTACTGTAAATATCAATTTTGATCATTTATTTTATTCAAAAAAGTAATTCAAATTTCAAAAATTATAAGTTGTAATTTAAACAAATTTAATGATAAAGAAAAATATAATAAAATATTTAAAATTAATTATATTTTTTAAATAAAACAAATAATCAAACTTAATGTTTATAGTCAACGAAAATATCAATTTAACAACGGAGAGAACACAAGGAGTAAATGGTTAGACATGGAGCGATGACCTGTAGAATCTACTCACTAAGTCCACGTATCTCTGAATTTTGTCAAATTACAACTTTGTGCACGTTTTGAAACTTGTGATCACTTTAAAAAAAATTAATGCTTCATTTTGATTTATCAGATTATTCTAGATTTTTTTATGCATGCCGTTTGAAAGAGCCTAATAGATCGGGATCTGCAGAACTCTTTTTCTACGGCATGCGCATGTGATCGGGATCAAACCCATGATTGGATTGAGTCCAAATTTACTTGCTTTTTAAATTATTATCTATACAAATAAAATCTGGCCTGCTCCGGTCCAATGACCAGGAAAAACCAACCCCCAGAAACCCCCCGCGAAGCAACCGGCCGGTACGCAGACATGCTGCAGCTCAGCCCGCGACCCGGTTGAGTCGCGTGCCGCGTCACCACCAACCTTGCCTTGCCGCACGGCAAAGCACATCGCCCTCAGCCTCCGTCGGGCGTCGGGCACTCGGGCTTTCCATATTCGACGCGAATTCGGCCACCGGCCCCGGCTTTCCTTCATCCGCTCGCCCTATTTCCCTCTCTCTCTCTCTCTTCCCGACGAAATCTCCACCCGGAATCTCGCTCCCTCCCAAAACCCTAGCGGTTCAGGCCTTCCATCCTAGTCTGAACATCCGATCGGATGCGCCCGCGCCGCGGCACATTAATCTGAGGTAACATCTAGAGTCGGACTCCTCTTCCTTTGCAGATTGCGGAACTGGTCGGCTTTTTTTTTTCCAGGTATTTTTTTGGTGTTCTTAGTTCAGCACAGGAATCAGGCCTACTGGTTGTTTGTGTGAATTTCTTAGCGCTCGATACGATGCTTTATGACGATGTTACTGTTTATTCAACTGGATACATTAGGGTATTGTTAATCAGCACAACTCCCGCCCAAGCCATGGACTTTAACAATTCGATTTTCCTTTCTATGGTATCAGGTTTGACTTTGTACTGGCCCCAGGAATCAAGATCGCATCTCCAGTGGAAGTCTGGGCGATTAAATTAAATACGCTGCTTAGGCCGCATCATTAATACCTCTGCTCCAACTGGAGTGGAGTCTGCGACCAAGCGACTGTCCTGAACAAGTGCAACTGAGCAAGTGGTTGATATGGCAACGGCAACAATGGCGACTGCGGCTGGGGCCGCAGCACTGCTATACTATACGCTGAACCGGCGCCTACAGACAGAGAGGCTGAATGAGGGAGGAGAATGCAGCAGCGGTAGAGATGCGGCATCCAGGGGCATGCTGGATTCTCCCAGCAGGAGCCGGGTGTCACGGAGGGATGTGCGTGCCCCTGCCACATGGCTTGAGACGATCTCCACCCTATCCGAGACACTGCGTTTCACCTATTCAGAGACCCTTGGGAAGTGGCCCATTGGAGACCTTGCCTTCGGGATCAGCTTCCTCCTCAAGAGGCAGGTTAGTTCCTGCTATATTGTCAATATTTTGTTCCATTGTTCTTATTTTGGTACATCGAAGGTTGGAAGCCAATATGGACTGCTTCACATTAGAATCATGTTTATGGACCCTATGGTTGCAACTTCACTGGGGATGTAGCCTACTAGTCGCACCAGCTGTTGTCAGATAGAAATTCATTTCCCCACAGATTAATGTAGCATGGGAAACTTAATTTGCAAGCCTTATATTTGTCACACCGCTATGTACTTTATAACCAGCCTTTTTCCATTTTTTTTCCGGAGGAAGTGAAAACATTCTTTGAAATAGAGGCTTTTCCTTTCCTTAGATTAAATCTATCAACCTTGTCTTAGCATGTTGAGTGGCTCGATATCCTAAGTGACTCACATTTGGTTCATTTAGATGTGGTCTGATATCTACTTGAATTCCCTGAATATCATAGTGGGTTAATAGCTGCCCTGCAGATTCTTTTTGTTGTCCAATTAAATTTCTGATGTAATTTTTGCTTACTTTTCTGACGCAATTAGGCAGAGTATCTTCATTTTTTAGAGCGGACAAAATTTTTGGAAGGGATATTAGAAGCAGAAAATAGTTCGTTATCACTTTTTAAACCTTATTCGAGTTCCACTAATTACTTGCCACTATGCTATCCTTCCAAAATTTGGGCTACTTAGTAGATATAAATAAGGCCTTTAGTGACAATTTTTCTATGACTTGAACAAAGTCCTTGATGTTGTTTCTTCTGGCATGTGTTCCAGGGAAACTTATCTGCAGCAAGTATATATGCTGGGGATGAGAGTGTGGAGCTGAAAGGATCTGAAGTAATTGCTGACTTGAAGTACCTTTTGAAGCTGTTGACGCTATGTTGGCATTTTTCCAAAAAGCCATTCCCGCTGTTTTTGGAGGTGACTGGCTACTCTGCAGAGGATGTTCTTATGCAAGAACCTAAAGCAGGAGTGAGTGCAAACTACTTATCATTTTCATATTATTCTTATGGGTAACCCTTCTTTTGCTGATTTTATATTATTACAGTATATATACAGTATATAAATTAGAACACTCTGTCCTTTACATTGATTCAGAAATTTTCATGGTATCATTGCAGATTTTGAAGCCTGCTTTCACCATTTTGCTTGATAGAGATAAACAATGTATACTTCTATTAATTAGGGGAACCCATAGCATCAGGGATACTTTAACAGCCGCAACTGGTGCTGTAGTTCCGTTCCACCATACAATTGTACAGGAAGGTGGTGTTAGCGATCTAGTATTAGGATATGCACATTTTGGGATGGTTGCAGCTGCTAGGTGGATCGCAAAGCTTGCATCTCCTTGTCTAGCCCAAGCATTACAAACACATCCAGATTTTAAAATAAAGGTATGGCAGCATTTATAGTATTGTTGTTATCTAGATCATCGTCTTCACTCTAGTACAGCCATGTTAGGACGTACAAGTCATATCTGATTATCTATTCCTGATGAATCTGTGCAGATTGTCGGACATTCCCTTGGGGGTGGTACGGCTGCTCTCTTGACATACATCCTGAGGGAGCAGCATGAGTTTGCATCAACCACATGTGTGGCGTTTGCTCCAGGTTTGCATGTTACGATGCTTTCATTCTTGCATTTTTCACAATTAACTGTGAAAAGAAAACTAGATGCACATTGGTCCTCACTTCATTGGATGATTGGCTGTCTTCCTTCTGGTGTCATGTATATTTTTCTTGCTTCTGCAAATTATCACTTCAACAGACCGTTGGCTGTCAGCTGTCTCCCTTCTGCTATCGCATATATCTTTCTTGTTTCTGCAAGATATTATGTGCATCGTACCTCATTAGAATTGTGATATAGACATGACTATCAGTTTTCTTATATTTGGAAGTGTTGTCAAGTTTATATCCTAAATCACTTTATGCCATACAAGATTTTCAGATAAGCTTAGATTAATGTTTGAGCTTTTTGAATATATATGTGATTTAGTTCTTGCATATGACGTGCAGCTGCTTGTATGACATGGGAGCTGGCAGAGTCAGGAGTGCATTTTATCACTACAGTCATCAATGGAGCTGATTTGGTCCCGACATTTTCTGCTGCTTCAGTAGATGATCTCCGTTCAGAGGTTTTTAAACATTGCCATTCTTGAGTTTGTCATTCCTAGGTGATCGTTGTTTGTGGCTAAAGATTATTAGGACACATGACACATGTAGATTGTAACATTGACAAAAACAAAAATCGAAATGAGCCAGACATTCCTGCATGACAGGTGACTGCATCTGCTTGGCTAAATGATCTCCGTCACCAAATTGAGCAGACCAGAATACTCAGCACTTTCTATCGATCTGCATCTGCATTGGGATCACGGCTTCCGTCTATAGCAAATGCTAAAGCAAGAGTAGCTGGTGCTGGTGCCATCCTAAGACCTGTATCTACAGGGACACAGGTGACCTCAAGATTTATATGTTGTAACTTGTTAGTAAATCTACACTGCCCATGATTGACAATGTTGATATTATATTCTTATAGGTTGTTATGAGGAGAGCTCGCAGTGTAGCACAGGCAGCATGGACAAGACCAGCACTGCAACTATCCTCATGGACATGTATAGGGCCAAGGCGGCGAAATAATGCATCATCTACCTCAACGGTCACTTTAGAAGAATCAAGAACTTCTGCAGGTGGTGTGCCTGAATCCACTTCACTGTTGACTGAAGCCACTGTAGAAACCACGGAGATGATTGCATCGGAAACTATACAGTATCCATCTGAAGAGGTTCAGAGTTCTGTTGCTGTGGCAGCTGATGCTGTTGGTATGTTGGATGACAAGGTAGATAGTGACAAAGATATCGCAGATGACCATGTGGGTGAGGACAGGATGAATGAAGTAGAGCTATGGCAGCAACTTGAAAATGAGTTGTACAAGAAGAGGGAGGGGGAGGATGATGAAATTGTGGAAGAGATGACTGAAAGTACTATTGCTGAGGAGGTGGGCACCGCGGCTGAAGATGTGCTCAGCGAAACAAAGGAAGTGCATAGATTTTACCCTCCAGGAAAAATCATGCATATATTAACTTCCAGCAGAGAAGAGCCTACTAATGAAGAGGACCCGGATGTTCGTGAGGATGATATGAATGGAGAGTCAGAGAGTAGCATTGGCATATTCTTGACGCCAAGATCTTTATATGGCAAGCTGAGGCTTTCGAAAATGATGATCAATGACCACTACATGCCTATATATAGAAGAAACATTGAGCAGCTGATTGCGGAGCTTGAGAAGGATTCCTGCACTCCTGTGGGTGATAGCATTAACAATACATCATAATAGTTCAATAGATATTCGAATGTAGTTTTAACTGTTGTAAAAGCTGATGAAGTAGGATGCTAGTTCAACAAATATATCTAACATTATTAAGTTCTGTACGATGCTCGCAACACATTCCTAAGTTGCTTGTTTTGCCAGCCTTTCAATATCGGTTTGCTTACAGCTGGGCCCAATTTTGGCCCGAACACGATGAGCAGGCCGAGCGCACCATGGGCCCATGGCTCGGCCTGTTACTTTTTCCGGCGGCTCGTCGCGTTCCAGCACGGTGCGCTCTCTCTCTCTCTCTCTCTAAAAAGGACAATTGGGTTGTTACTCCTACTTTGAAAGTTGGGGTAAAATCACAATTCACAAATGCCAAAAAGAAAAAAAAAACATCAGTAGGATATAGACATGGCAATGGCATTGGTGCACGGCAGGGAGGGAGATCGTGTCAGGTTTGGTGTGGTAGATGATAACCAAAGGACAAGCATTTTTATTTCTTGTGATCTTGCGGTGCTGATTGGCAGCAAGCTTTTTTCCTCCTAACGACAGGACGGCTCACCAAGACACTGCTTAAGCAGCAAGGAGTACCTGCTACGTCAAAACCAACGGCAGGACAGAAGAAATGGTGAGTGACATGACCACCTGCCTACACCTTGACCGGCCCTTTCCCTCCTCTCTCTCAACTGCATGGTCTAGCTAACATCAGGCACAGCAGAAAGCAGATAGGAATCCTTACGAGGGAAACATTGGGGAAAACAAAGATGAATGGAATATGGCACCTTTTGCACGTCTTCAACGTTGCTCAACTAAGTTGTTGTACGAAATTGTTGCTCGATTTCAGCTATGCTTACCTTTTGCGTTGCACAAAAAATAATTTTTTTTTTGAATTTTTTACATATTGTCTTGGGAGGAAAAATGATTCAGTTATGGGTTGTATATAATTACAAAATGTTGACGTGTTAGTGTGTCATCTCTAGGCGCTCCAAAGACCTTCCTGATTTTGATTGAATATTCTTCTTCTAGTTCTCTATTTTATGGTAAATTTCACCTGATTGGAGATAATTTCTTTGTGAAGCCAAAAGCTCTCACCAGACGACAGCAACAAATTTCTAGCCGTACGGTCTTAATCCAACGGTCAGCGATAACTCGCAACTCGTAGGGGCATCGTAGTGATTCTCACCAGATTCTCACCATCTTCATTGTCGACTTGGTCCCGTCGCGTTCACTTCACTCAAACGGCTCCCATCTTATAAGCCCCCGCCTTTCCATGGCGGAAGTCCTCGAGCACGCGACGCTGATTCCATCGACCACATCGGCGCCCGCGAAATCGAAACCCCGCGCGTCATTCCCTACGGATTGACCCGAGCCACGCTTTGCGCCGTGCTCTAGATCGCGGGATCTCGGAAGGGCCGGCTCGGGGAGCGGAGCCGTTCCGCCATTCAGGAGCCGCGCCAATGGTGGATACGTGGAGCGGGAGGCTCCACCCGCGGCGGGGCATGGCGGCCTTCGTCGCGGCCAACAAGACGCTGCTCGCCGCCGTCTGGGTCGTCGGGTTCACGCTCGTGTTCCTGTGGCAGAGCGCCTCGATATCCGTCGGCGCTGGAGCTGGAGGTGGCGGCGGGTTCCTCAGATTCCGCTTGGTGGCGCTGCCGCGGGCGCGCCCGGCGCCGCGGCTGCGCCCTACGGCGTACAACCTGACAGACTTCGGGGGCGTCGGGGACGGGCGGGCCGTGAACACCGAGGCGTTCGAGCGCGCCGTGGAGGCCATCGAGGCGCTCGCGGAGCGCGGCGGAGGGCAGCTCAATGTGCCACCAGGGCGGTGGCTCACGGCGCCGTTCAACCTGACCAGTCACATGACGCTATTTCTCGCCGAGGGAGCAGAAATCCTTGGCATTCCGGTAAGAAAGCTCGTTTTTGTGATGGTAGTTGCAAAATTTGAAGTAATTGTGTAGATCTTTAGGTTGTCAGAATTTGGTGAAGTGTGGTAAAGATTTACAGCATGCCTATGTATATTTCAGATTTGCAAGTTTATCTGACTGACAGACTGATATTTTCCTGAACAGGATGAGAAGTATTGGCCGCTGATGCCAGCATTGCCTTCATATGGGTACGGGCGGGAGCGCAAAGGACCTCGCTTTGGTAGTCTCATTCATGGACAGAATTTGAAAGATGTAGTCATCACAGGTTCGTTGTCCCTCTGAATAAACTTCCAGTACTTAAGTTGTATAGTGTGTATACCATTTTTTCAGTATTTATGGATTAAGTAACATTAATGAGCGAAGGCATCTTACTAAAAAGTCACATGGTTGCTAACGGAGGCATCATTTGTTTGTAACATAAAGCATTAACAACTACTTGAACCTTGCTGATCTGCCAGTTTAAACATACAGGGTGCCTTCATTGTGAATGTTTGGACATCCGACTTGCCGTTGAAGTCAGATACTATATCATTTACAGTTTGATCTGTCATCTCTTTAGTGACGATTTACTTGTGTAATATGCAAATCCGTTCAAGATACCAACACCACCACTTCTGCAACTTCAATGCCGTACCCATATCTGGTTTTCTTAATTTAATCCACAATCTTATAATAATAGACCAATGAAGCTATCTTCATTTTTTTCCTTTTTAGTAATTATCTTCCATTGACTTCACTGCCTTATTGAATGGTAACACAATAATTGTCTGACCTTTTTATTTTTCCTTCTTCCCTCTGTTGAAATAGGACACAATGGCACCATAAATGGTCAGGGTGAATTTTGGTGGTTGAAGCATCGCAGAAGAATGCTGAATAACACGAGGCCTCCTCTTGTGCAACTGATGTGGTCCCAGGACATTATTATTTCAAACATAACATTGCGGAATTCACCTTTCTGGCACTTGCATCCATATGATTGCACAAATGTAACTGTTTCAAATGTCACTATTTTATCCCCTGTTTCTGGTGCTCCAAACACAGATGGTATAGATCCAGGTATTTGATGGTTTTCCACTGGAAAATGAACTTTCACAGTGACATTTTAGGCATTATTGTGAATATTTCAAGGAGAACTAATAGATACACTGCCCCCCTTGTCTGTTTCATAGAGTGCGGACTGTTTAAACTTAATCTTACATTAATCACAGACATCTCTATTTTTATATGCAGATTCTTGCCAAGATATGCTCATTGAGAATTGCTATATATCTGTTGGTGATGACGCGATTGCTGTAAAGAGTGGATGGGATCAATATGGAATTGCTTACGGTCGTCCATCTTCCAACATTTTAATCCACAATGTGACGGCCCGCTCGCTGGTGAGGTGAGGATTGTGGATATATTGGCCACATTGCTTTGTCTATATTTTTTTGTTCTGTGCCATAGTCCTTTCCCGTAAAACATTGAGACAAGCAACTTTTTTGTGCTTAGAAGTGTAACAGGTAAGGTTTATGTTATTTACTGTTTTTATATGCAGTGCTGGAATTTCAATTGGTAGTGAGATGTCTGGTGGAGTTGCAAATGTTTCAGTTGAGAATGTACACATCTGGGAATCAAGAAGAGGTGTGAGGATAAAGACTGCTACAGGCCGAGGGGGCTTCATCCGTAATATTTCCTACCGCAACATAACCTTTGATAATGTTCGTGCTGGGATTGTGATAAAGGTTGACTACAATGAGCACGCTGATGATGGATATGATCGCAGTGCCTATCCAGACATCACGGGCATTTCATTCAAAGAAATTCATGGTTGTAATGTTCGGGTGCCTGTTCGTGCTCATGGCAGCGACATAATTCCCATCAAGGGTATCAGCTTCCAGGACATGGCAGTAGGCATCAGCTACAAGAAGAAGCACATTTTCCAGTGCTCCTATGTTGAGGGGCGTGTCATTGGTGCTGTTTTTCCCAAACCATGTGAGAACCTGGACATCTACGATGAGCGAGGGCAGCTTGTCAAACGTGCAGTGACACTGAACAGCACGGAAGTTGACTATGATATATGAGACATAATACTACAGGCCTTATAGATGAATAGTGGAAATGAGTCATCTCTGATATCCACATCTTCTTTAGAAATGTAAATAGTGGGGAGATTCTCCTCTTCATAGGTTTTGCTCACAGTGGCTCATTGTGTCTCACCTATGATTTGTCCATCAAGATTAAACTCTTGCTGAAACCTGACTGGAGATATTTCAACACTGTCAATATAGATTGTCAACAAGGCAGAATGTTGTAAGATTTTATCCAACAAGCACAATAAGGCTCTGGTCTATAGATTCCTCCTGTTGATGTTGGGCTAGGTTCAACCTTTGGGTGATGAATGGTTGTTCACACTCTCTGGGCCCAACCACTACAGTTGTACCATTGCTATTTAGCATGCATGATCAGATGAGTGAAATTCGAAACACAGCTCAGATTTTAGACTCTTACAAAATCTCAGCTGTAACAAGAATTTTCCTGTTTCTTGTTTCACTTCCACACCTGTCCTTGTAACAGTTCGGGGAAAAAGTTAACATTCGACAGCAAATTCTACCAAGCTGAATAGTCATACATTCGGGAAACCTTATCTGAAAAACTTTTTTGACAGTGAAGCGCATTAATTTTCTGCACTGTACGATCGTGGCTCGGAGGAACAAGTACACGGTTTGGGCTTGCATCGATCCATTCCAGATAGCCGTTTCCGTGGCTCTGAGAGGGTAGGCGGCGTCGCGTCAGTAGCTGGGAGACTCGCGACGAGGTCGCGGACGAATCTTTGCCCTAGGCCAGATAAGATCCTGCACGCACACGTCGCCGTTGTTGGATGCCACTTGCGAAGCACAAGCAACCATACCCATTACCCATCGTGCTCTAATCCATCGCGCACGTGATCTATTTGTTACAGTCGTGTCAATCGCCGCGCCTGTCATCATGTTGATAGCCGCATTGCCTGTTAGTATTGCTTGTTCCTGCAGCCTACTGGGTGCTTACCGTTTATTTTCAGCTCTAGACAAAATAAATAAATAATAATTTGTTAATTATTGAGCTAATAACAAGTAGGAGGCGATTACTGGCTTCGTAGTGTTTTTTTTTATCAGGACCGTTTACGTTTTATTAATTAATTCCTTTTCGCCAGAACACTTGAGAAGTGCGCGTCTATAGGCATCCCTTTGCAGCTGCTCTTGATATCGTTGTCTCCAATCTCTATAGCTAGCTTGGCTCAGCGTGGCCACTGACTTCATAGAAAGTGATTTGTTGGTGAACAGTGACTGACTTGATCCATGAATCGTGATGAAGTATGCTGTTGGCCCTTACGTACCCAGATCGAATCTTATTCACTCTCCAATCAGGATACCTTTCCCTTTAGTCTAGCTATAAGCCTATGGACTAATCCATGATTCCACCATCCAAGCCACCGCTATCTTGTGAATAACATGTTTAAATTATTTTATTACAAACCTCTGTTTTTAAATACTTGTTAATTTTTACATTTTTACAAACTCTTTGACTGCTCGTCTTTTCTAGAAAATTTTGACATAGATATAAGAAATATACATTCTCAAAGTATATACGATCATAAATTTTATGATGTTATTTATAAGTTAACTAACTAAATAATTTAAAAATTATAATTAGTCAAAGCATGAACAGTAAAAGTCAAAATTGATAAGTATTTGTAAACGAAGGTTTGCAGTAAGATATAAAGTTAAAATTTATATTATAAGTCAACGATGTCAAATATTCACGAACGTGCGCGGAGGGAAGAGCAATATTATCCAAACTGTAGTGAATCCTCTACCTTTAACTTCAGAAAACTAAAAAGAAAGATGCGGCCTTCCTGTTGACTGGCCGAACTCTTGGAGCGTACGATGATCATAACGAGCAGAACAATCACATTGTCAGTAATTGTCACAAGCTTTTGATCTGTTCCGGGCACGGCGTGAGAGAAGTTTCTTTGAGACTGGTCTCTGCTAGCTGGCCTCTCTCGATTTCTCTCCATGCATGGACCAGGCCACGCGCATAATTTAACACGCATGCACAATCCAGCTGAGTGCATGCACGTGTGCCTGCACCATCCCAGATAGTGCATGCACGTGTGCTCCTGGTCCTTCACTTGTTACTGTCCTCAGTGTGTTGGGTTAGATCTTAGAAGGTGTTGCTTCACACGCATCCTCACATCATATCATTTCAGCAGTATTGGATGTCAACGCGCTGCGATCGAGCTACTACAAGACTATACTCCATTTGCAGGTAAAACTTTCAACGCGGGAATGTGTTCGTTCTGTCGTTCAAGTGTTGTTTGTTGTGTTCTAGAAGCTGAGAGAAGATGGGATCCAGCACGGCAGCAATTGCAACAAATAAAGAGAAAGCACGTGCCTCTTCTTCTTCAGTCTTCACAGCGATTAAAGAGAGGAGTAATATTCAGTGAGTAACTGTTGATAGAGTTATTATTATCTCTACAAGTTGATATATATATATATATATATATATATATATCATGATGCATGCGCGCACTACGTACTATAGAATTCTACAGCGGTAACAGTATTTTAATGGAATGGAAAAAGTGATTTAATTAGGTGCATGATCGACTCGGGAAGGGAGAGCCCCGCTTCACATTAAGCGCACAAAATTCACGTGGATAACGGAAACGGCACTGTCAAGCGCAAAGCCAAAGTGCATTTGGCTGAAAGGAAGATGACAGCAATAAGGCGAGGTCATGCCTTTGGTTCTCTGCACCCATTGTTTATGTCACACAGATCGAGCATGCACTAGCTCTAGATCAACAGTATATTTTATATGGTCTTGTCTTTTTTTTATATAAAATAAACAAACCCGTGTATTGTATAGATTGTATTAGTGGGATCATGACGCAATGGATAAAATAGATCCGATGTACTCCTCAAATGCCACATGAGCCGTTCTGATCTATATCTTATACAGCAAATTGCGGATGAATAAGCGTGCCCTAGGCTTTAGCAGAAAGCACGAACACATGAAATGGACACTTATCTTCCTGCATTAGCGTCAGAATATATGTTTGAAAAATCACAAAAACAACAAATTCCTAAAACAAGACTTTTCAGAGTTGAATCTAAAACAAGAGTTGTCGATAAAGGGAGGCTATATGTTATTACACTCGGTCAAAATTTCCGCATGGCACACTCTTACCTATCATCAAAATTATGGAGTATTGTATATGTTAAAAAGTTTGTTCATGCATGCTCATCAGCTAATAGCAGCGAACATCTTGTAATTAATTCATGCCTCATATCAATGCAGGACTCAGCTAGCTGTTGAGAATCTAGAGATGCGCGGGACGCCATGGCAGCTGGCGCCATCTAAAGTGTGGGGTGTGGCCTTGTTACCACAGTATTGGCAGTGGGATGTTAGTATCTCGAGTCAAAGCTCCAGAGAGAGGCGCTTGCGCCATGGATAGTCTCCTCCATGTCCTCGTCTGCCGCCTCCGCCGCGGGCGGCATCTGAAGGAAGTCGTACGCATTGCTGCCCCACCCAATTGGGGAATAGAGCGGCGGCGGGTGAGCCATGACGGGGCGCCAGTCGATGCTGCCATCGGCGCGCACGGGCGCCACCACCTCAATGCCCCTGCCAGCGTCAAGAAAGCCCGCGCCGTGCGCCAGGGCTTCCCGCGACAGCGTCGCTGCTGGTGGCGAGTCGTCCACGTCCATGAGCGCCGCGGCCGCCTCCCGGGCTGTCACGGCGGCGCGGTTGGCGTGGGAGAGCGCTGCAGCCTGCACCTCCTGCGGGTCGATGCTGCAACTAGCGCGGCAGGGCGGCGGCGAGTCCGGGAAGTTGAGGTCTGCGCCAGCGGCGCCGCTGCCGCGGAGGCACACGAAGGCGGCGTCGAAGGCGCGCGCCGCCTTCTCGGGGGCGTCGTAGGAGCCGAGCCAGATGCGCTCGCGGCTGTTGGGAAGCCTGATCTCCGACACCCATTTGCCCCACTTTCGCAGCCGCACGCCCTTGTACTTCTTGCTCTCCCTGCCGCCTTCCATCTCCGGCGAGGATGACATGCCACTGATCGATCTGCGCGTAGTGTAATGTTGGGAGCTACTATAGCTTTAGGCAACGTCGAACTTGATCATGTCACCTGAATCTTCTCCACGGATCGGCTACTTATACGTCTCCGCGGGCGCGCGCGGCGCGTTGACCGGAGATTCAACTCGAGAATGGCGCGTCGGACGGCGACGTCGCATTGGGCCAGCCACATGGCGGCCAGTGCTGCAGGCTGCAGCCGAGTTAGGTGCGCGTGGAGCTCCTGGGCGGCTGGTGGGGCCAAGTCGTCTACGGTGTTGAACAGGGGCGTACTAGGATTTTATGAAAGACACGCTAAATTTTTTTTTCAGCCGTACGGACGGACAAAGACAACAACAAATATGATATCAGTATCATTCACTAAAGGCTGGAGGAAAAGAAAAACTGAGCAAACTATAGAGCACTTGTCATTTCTATTCGAGTTGACCGAAGAACCACTTCATACTATCAAAATTTAGTTTATTAGGTCTAAAAAACATGCTATCTAAAAAAAAGTCTAACTCGTAAATGCATCATATGCATCATAAGCTCAGACTTGTAAGAGAGAGAAATATTCAAAAAAAAATATTCTATACCAAAAGCTCTATCCTTTTATCAAGTATTTTACCATTCAAAATTAAATGTTTTATGTATTTCGTTTGAAGATTTCAACAGAACTAAATGTATTTTGTGTCAAAATCATGGCGGAGCAACATCTTAATAGAAAAAGTATTAGGTAAAACGGCTAATAGATATCTAAATCGAGTACGTAAACATTAATTTAGATACTTAAGTGAAAAATAACAGTCTAACATAGATCTATATCAATATCTAAAAATAGATTATTGTCATCCCTTGAGATTATCTATATATATTTACTATTTAGATATCTGTTAAAATTAAAACTTTAACTGGCACATGTATTAAGACTAATTTGAGGTAAAAATTTTAGGTATGCCGCGGCATATCGGGCCCACCCGCTGGGTACGCCATGAACAAGCCAAGAAGGGAGATTATCCCTTGTCCTGTTTCGGAAACTTTTTATCTTATTTTCTTGGTTTATATGCTTTGATCAGTTGTAGTAATTGGTAACGTTGCTATCTTCCATTATTGCAGCTTGTTTTCAGTATTTATTTTATTTTGTTCCTGTCCTCTAGTATACTTTTTTTTATATTGGCTTTTGGTACTATTCCTACACTGCTACTATTTATTTTCACCTGCTTGTGACCAACAATTACTCTATTGATATGTATTTTTTGTGATATAAAGTTGTAACAATCATAAGTAAGTACTCCTATATAATTTAAATATGAAATAATATTCTATTACACAATTACTTTTTGCAGTTCTAAAATATTGACACCGTTGATATTTAATGTCATTTTTAAATATTATCTTATTCAAAAAAAAATAAATATGTAAAATCATTAGTACCTTCAATGATAAATAAAACTATAACAAACTATAATATTTTTTATCATATTTTTAAATAAGATGAATAGTCAAATATACTATTAAAAGTCAACTGCGTTAATATTCTAAAAGCGGAGGTATATTAACATGTCACCTAAATGACAAACTCCATTTCTGACAAATCCCAGCATGTACACTCGATTTTGGAACAATTATTTTCATATATGCATCGTGAAAACAACGACCTGAGCGGAGCCAAGTTTTTTTTTTTTTTTGATGAACTTGGTGGTCCTAATGATTTTGACAGTCAAGAACATCTAGCCAGATACGTACTCTAAGTTAGTTATCTGATAGAAAGATAGTCCCTCCGTTTTAAAATATAACTATTTCTATATTTAAGTAAAAGTCAAACTTTTATTACTTTGATCATTAATAAAAAAAAATTAATAATATTTTATTATATAAAAAATTATATTTTTTGATTCATCGTAAAATAAAATTTCATAAAAAAAATTATATTAAAGATTATGTAATTTTCTATAAATATTAAATTTACAATGTTTAGGTACATAAAACTGGTCGGAAGAAAAAGATAAACAGCGCACTTTCAGTCTTAGGATCTGATCGAGATATGTTTATGTCCAGACGATCTTTAAAACGTTGTCTTGACTCTTGAGTCAGTTCTGGAAGTAGCCAACCACGGAAACAGGCGGCCAGGATGGGAGACAAAATGGAGCGGCGTTCGATTTCGATCAGCGTGGGCGCATGGCGCCGTAGTAATGTACCGTACTGATAATCTGGCCGGAGAAATTATATGACGCCGACGGCGGGCACGGTGGCCGGAGAAATCGCCGGGTATTCTTCCGCAACGCAGTCTTTGGCACAGAGGAGCACGATCCGCGAACGTCAGTTTCACATATACTCCCCCTTTTTCTTTCACGTCGTCTCTACAGGAAAGCTACCGTGAAGGTCGGAGCCGCCGCCGCTTGCACTTTCTCACACTGTACCGACGCTGATACAACCAAGTCAAACTGGTTTCGTGAGTGTAGCATCACAGGATACGGCACACCTTTCCCTTTCCTTTTCGAGCCAGCTCAAGTCGGCCGGCAAACTCCTCAACCCAGGCTTGCGAGCCTTGTGGTACAGCAGGAATTCACCGGAAGCGATGGAAGTCGCTGCACGGTCAATGGACGATGGTTTGTGGTATGTTGCACGTGGCGCGAGGATCGCCTGGCAGTTGACCGAGCCGTGCTGTCGCGCGCACAGGGGAATTCAACGGGACCAGCCCTATTCGCAGAGCCCAGAGGCCGTGTGAACGGTATCTGAGCGACAATCTATCACACGACTAAATTCCGTCTCAATGTTTGTGTGCCTCGGAAAACAGCATGGGTATGACCAAAGAGAGACCGAAAGCTGCAAGCTAGCCTACCAGGAAACATTTCGTATTATGGCAGGACTCGGATCAAGTGAGGATGGCCATTAGATCCGACGCCCTCAACGCAATGTAATTGAGCACCCTTGAACTCACTGCCAGAGTATTTGGTGTACATAACGGTACTGCCTGGACTGACGGATAACGGGCTCCTCTTTCCCTCCTCATCCAGGCTAATAGCCACGACCTGTCTCCAATCAACTAATTGTCATTAACTCGTATAAGTTGATTCAGGCTAAATAAAAGAAATATTCCTGAAATGACCGATGGTCGGTCGAACAGCACAATTCAGAACGAATTCAAAACTGGAGTATGTGGCACAACGATGGATCAGAAAAGGGGGAAAAAAGGATGTCATTAGAGAACTTGAATCACTGACCGTTCCAATAGATGGCTTCTCCTTGGCAGTTTCCGTGAGCAACAGGCCACCTGGAGCAACAGGCAACCTATCAGATGAGACAAGGTAAGCGGACGATGTCAACAACAATACTGTAAATAAGTTAGCCTCAACCAGAATGGCAATGAAAACTGAATCAGACCGAGTACCAATTCAAAAGAGTGACCAGATGTCAAACACAAATATACTAGAGTCTAGTACCTTGATTAGAACACGGTCATTCAGAGGCTTCATGTCCTTCATGTCATTTGTTTCAAGAATACCTATGATGTCATCCTCTTTTAGAACTAGATGGTTGGAATCATTCAACTCCACCTCAGTTCCAGCATACTTTAAGTACACAACTTGAGCTCCAACCTAAAGCAGTGACAAATGAACATGCTACCACATACTCCTATTCTTTTTTATAAGCTGAGGATATATTCTTCTCTTTAGGCGAGTATATATTCTTTTCTTGCCAAATGATAATAAGATTCAGAATATCATGGCAGATCCTGTAAAAAGAATCAAGCTAGAAACAGAACAAACATGAAGTACGTAAAATTGTACTCCTAGGCCGAATAGGCCTCAGCTGCACCAGTTATGTTTTCTTGTGCTAAAGCTACAGTTACTTTCTCGGTATACCAACTGATTCTCAGACTCGACATAATCCAACTTCAAGGTGCACACGACATGACTTTGAAATAATACTTTTCTTCATTTTTTTCTGTTGCATTTAATTATAATTTGTTTAATATAACTTACTAACCAGAACAATGGTAAATCTTAGGTCGAATCAAGTGCTATACTTAGAAAAAAGGCTCCTCTTGTCCATCAATGGCTATTGGAATAGAAAGACCTGCTTTTATAAGGGATGGTATACATGTAAAGCTCACCTGCTGTATGAACCAACATTCAAGTAAGATAATAGATAATGCGATTGCAAGGACAATATACCTGAATGCTGACATCCACTTTATTATCTCCAATGGTTCTTCCCTCTCCAACAGCAACAACCTCACCACCCTGAGGTTTAGACTGAGCAGTTGCTGGAAGCAAAATCCCACCGCTTGTCTTATCCTCAGAGTTCTTAATCTTTACAAGCACTCTATCAGCTAACGGCTTGAGTGTTGTATACTGAAACGGTATAATAACAAGACATAATTACTGATAAGCATAGAAGTAATAAAGAATAATTCATGTGGACTAGTATACACAATGTAGCGCAATTTCACTAATTCAGTGCTGAACTAAAGAAGCTGTCTTACATCATATTTAGGAGTCCAAACTTTATGGCAAGTGATAAGATTATCTTTGCCAGGTAAGCCAGCAAAAAGCAATATATACCCCAGGATGACAACTCAAATACTAGACATTGACACAAACTAAATTAAAATTCTAGGGACAGATCCGTAAACAGAATAACTTTCAGACTGTTGATAGAATCTTTTTATTGCTCACTTTATCACACGAGCCATCATCTAATGGATCAGCATTTCCAAATCTACAATCGTTCCATCACCATAAAACCAAAGTGACATAATCAGTGTACACAGGCATAATGAACGTCATGCTACCGTTCCTACCTCAGCAATAATTGACCGTAATAGCACACAACTATTGCCACCAATATTCGATTCCTCGCGGAAACAACAATGAAGCTACGTCACCAAGCGACATTGCACGGGGACGCACCTTGGGAGCCACGACAGTGGCGGCCCTGACGACGAGGCCACGAAACGCCGGACGAGCGGGACGGACACCAACGACGGCCCCCCTTTGACGGAAATCGGAGCGCGTCAAGTAAGGCCGACCCCTTTCCCGCGAATTTCGCCGTGCCTACACCCGCGCCGGAGAACTGCACCGTCGCCATTCTGCGAGTATATAAACCTAGGGATACCCAAACCCTAGTAGAAGCCGATTGCACAGAGAAGAGCGAGAGCAGCGTCAGCGTGACAGCGAGCCAAGGCGGACGAGCTCGCTTTATCCCCGACCAGACGAAAGAGGAGCCGCGCTTCTCGTGTGGGCCGCACACAATTTTTGGGCTGGGCTATGTAGGCTTCCTCCGGCTCATCTAAACTGTTTTCGCTGAAAGATCATGGGCCGAGGCCACTTCAGCCCATCTCAGTCTACGCCAAGTTTTCTCGTCTAGTCGTCGTGCTTGCTGCCGGCGATCGCCCCCGCGGAGGGAAGCAAAGCAATGGGAGCCTCCTCCCCTTCTTCTCGCGCCGCGGTGGCGGGCTGGACTGTGGCCGCGGTGCTACTTCAGGTCTCCGGTCTCTCACTCTTTCTCTACGGCTTCTTCCCCGTCAAGCCCACGCTGCGCGGCTTCAGGTACTGATTGTCTTCACAGGTATTCTTCTTCCACTGTGGAAAGGAATTTGAACTGATTATTACTTCGATTGTGCTGCCTCTGGACTGGTGTGCAGTGGAGCGGAGAGCTTTCGAATGCCGTCGTGTGGTCCTGTCAGTGGAGGGGAGGAGGAGCCGACGCTTCCTCCGGATCAGCTCAGATCTCTGTACAGGGTAAGGCGTTGCTTCCGTTACAATTTGTTGTCTAGATTCTACTCTTACAGTTGTTACTGCAGTGTGATTTGATGAGTACGCCTCTAGCAAATAATGAGTATATCTATCACTGTGATGTATGCCTCTAACAAATAATTAGTACATATATCACTGTGATGTGTACAGTGGACCTATTCCATAATGGATGAAAATTAACAATAGAATAGATCAAATTATCAATTATGATATTCACCCTTTTTGTTTTGTGTATGATTTACACCAGGAAATCTCTGGAGTCCCTCCTGTGTACGACCGTCTAGTATTGATGGTATGCCCTAAAAGTGAATTGCATATTGTTGCATTTTGTTAACATAGTCCAATACTGTTTCTGTGACAATTATTTTATCTTTTAATTTTTTTATTTTTGAATTTTAATTTAGGTAATAGATGGGCTGCCTGCTGAATTTGTACTTGGGAGAGGTGGAAAACCTGCAATCAGAGAAATGATGGAGTCTATGCCATACACTCAGTCATTGCTAGCTGGCTGCAAAGCAGTAGGTTATCATGCGAAGGCTGCACCTCCAACAGTCACTATGCCCCGCTTGAAAGTAAGACTGTATTGACATGTGGGCACCTAGTATGTGCTACAATACCTTGTACTAATTGTTCTCTTTCAGGCTATGGTATCTGGGGCAATTGGAGGCTTTTTAGATGTCGCATTCAATTTCAATACTCAAGCTTTTCTAGAGGACAATCTTCTTGGTTAGAACATCTCCCTGCATTGAACTGATTTCTTACTAATCATCGTCTTCATATGCTAAACAGTCAGTTAGATGTGTTATTCAAGTTAACTAAGGGTTTGCCTTGGATATCTATCTTCCAAGACAGCAAATTGCATATGGGATATGTTAATAATATCTACCTATGCAGATCAGCTTCGTATGATTGGTTCTAAACTAGTGATGCTGGGAGATGAGACATGGATAAAGTTGTTTCCAACACTATTCGATAGACAAGATGGAGTTAGCAGTTTTTATGTAAGTCACTTTTACAGAATTGTGAGTTTAAAAAAGGAGAACTTTTAGTGCCTCCTGAATAGCATTCCAGTTTCTTTCCAGTAAGTATGCTTCACTGTGTTGTTATATAAAAAAAGTGACAAAACTACTCACATCTTTCTAAATTTTGCTTTCTCCACAAAATTTCAAAATCTAAATTCTCCGGTGACCACGTAATATCCTTTTAGGAGGATATCAGCTACTTTGTGCGGCGCTTAGTGTACATATTTTTGCATATTAGGAGATTCATTTTATGTTTTGAGGCATTAGCTAGTAGCATTGATTTCTATTCTGTTCAGTATGGCACTTCATCTGTAAAAACTCATCTAATGATGTGTAACTACCTGCCAGGTGAGAGATACAGTTGAGGTAGATTTCAATGTTTCACGTCATCTAGAATTTGAGCTTGCAGCAAAAGACTGGGATGCCTTGGTACTTTCTTGTTTTCTAATTCATTGGATCACGAACATCTGGTGTTCAGCTAATATTTTTTACATGTCCATTGTTTTCTTGTATTTTAAAAAGGTTATCTGAAGAGTAGTGAGCAAATCCTTTTCTATTGATAATTCCAGATTCTTCACTATTTAGGATTAGATCATGTTGGCCATATAGGTGGTCGCCAAAGGTACATGCCATATCAATTTTCATGCTCTTTGGGGTTTGAGTGGGCTTGAGTTTGACTTGAAAGTACTTTCAAAATGACAGTGTTTTGATGACACAAAAGATGAAGGAAATGGATGATGTCATTAGAAGGGTTCATACTGCAAGCCTTCAGGACAAAACACTTTTGGTTTGTGATTCTCTTTTGTTTCTACAAATAATCCTCCTTTTCCAATCACATGCATACTATATTCCCAAAAAAAAAAATCACATGCATACCATCCGAGGCAGAATGATGAATTCACATATATTTGTATGGTTGATAAAGTTTTCCCTTATACCATTTTAAGTTATTGTGATATTTTCTTTATCAAAATATATGAAAACAATTGGATATGTATACAATTGGCTATAAAAACATAATTTATATCCAATAAAATATCATCACACAAAGTAGTTTGCATACAAATTTCTGCCGCAGCTAAAAATATGAGACCGCTGACATTTTGTGCACCTATTTGTTTCAGGTTGTGGTTAGTGACCACGGCATGACTGAAGGTGGTAATCATGGAGGATCTTCTTATGAAGAAACTGATTCACTTGCCCTTTTCATAGGGCACAGTGTTGAGAGATCAGATTGTTCACCCTATGATCAGAATGAAGCACTTCAAGTTAAGTCCATTGTTTATTGGTGACCTATAGTTTCTATTAATTACAAACCTATAGTTTCTATTAATTACAAACCTATAGTTTCTATTAATTACAAAACTTATGTGCACCTTCTCTTAATCTTGGGTGTTTGTGCTTTTAACAAGATTTGCATATTATTTTGGTATGGAAATTTTTATTGCTGTATGTGAAACATTTTTCTTATACTTCGGTAGGTTCTCAACATTCTCGACAGTTCCCCAGAACCAGGACATAAGTCTGACCTGTTGTTTCCTCAGGTGGATCTTGCCCCAACTCTTGCTCTTCTATTTGGCGTGCCGATTCCGAAGAACAATATAGGGGTCTTGCTTCCAGAGCTTTTTAATTCTTTGACAGGTGATTTTATGTTTTATTTTCAGCTGGATATATTAAGGTTTGTCATGTGAATCTAAGATGACTTATGCTTGCGAGCTTCAAAGTTATTTCAATAGGTTGCTTTGGGGGCTCTATAATATTCATGTCACATGTTGCCTTTTATTGTATTATCCACCAGATCAGGATACTGAATTATTTACAAAATAGTATGATTAAAATTCTCGTATTTGTCTTTGAAAATGATGAGTTCTTGTTACAGATGAGCAAAAACTACGCGCTTTGCAGCTGAACTCATGGCAAATTTTAAGATTGCTGCAAGCACAAATACCTACTTTCTGCCTTGAAGATTGCATAAATTCGGGGGACAATTTAGGAATAAACATGCTTCTGGAGTCGACCGAGAAAAAGTTGTGTCATTTGCTTTCTAAAGCTTTTGCTTATCATCAGTCCTCACACCTTCATCGATGTTATGATTTCAAGTGAGCGTCTGGTGACATATCAACAGTTGTGAGTATAATTATCCATCACCTCTTAAGAAACTTGTTGTTCCAGGCCCCTTGAAGCTGGATTTGGGACCGCTTCAAAAACTTACGGCGACTTCTTAGGAAATGCTAGTGAGTGGTTGTCTCACAGAGCGACCGATGTAATTTTACTATGTTTGCATATTGGTACTTAAGTTCTGAGTTTTTTTTTTTGTGTTCCTTTTGCCTTTACTCTGGATGATTTATTATTTGCTTTTATAACTTTGATTGCAGAAACCATTTTATCTACTCATCGCAGCAATTTTATTAATGATGATGTCCTGCCTTTTTCTCATGGGCACTGTCACTTGCCTGTTTAAGGGACAATCTCTGAGTCAACTAGAACACCATTCTGATTCATATCTGGATAGGCATTGGCACCTTGATGAGATTTTTGTTCTTATTGGGATTTTTCTGTATGTCATCAGTCTCAGCTCCAGCTCGTTTGTGGAAGAAGAGCAATATGCATGGCACTTTCTCAATTCGACCTTGTATTTAATATTCCTCATCAAAGTGGTTCATTCCGTGCTACAGGAATCAAACCCAACACTAGTTCATAGAGCAGAAAGAAAAAACATTGACAAAAATGAATTTTCTTATGCTTCCAGCTATGAATTAACTCGAAGCAAGCGAAATGGTTTCAAGCTATGCACTGTCCTTATTATTCTTGTTGCTGGCAGAGTTATTAGAGGTTGGCATCAAGGTGGGGTCAACTGGGTTCACCTTCCTGACATTTCCAAGTTACTAGCCCAAGCGGACTCCACTATTGTAAAGTCTCTTCAGATCATCTCAGTGCTTGCAGTCGTGGCACTGTATTCAGTTTCACTCATGCTACTAAGAGCAAGATCAAAGTATGTCATAGGAATTTGGTTCAGTCATATTTCTTGCGGACTTTTGGTTCTGGTGCATATCTGGGAAAATCACATCAATACTTCACAACCAGTCCACCAAGGCACTACTTCAATTGCTCAGATATTTTATGCCATCGCTAGTATTTCAACAATTGGCACTGCTCTTGCTTCTTCTTGGATGTTTCCAATTTATTCTAAAGAAGCAGAACCAGCATCCCCGTCTGGCCACAATTCTCAAGCATCTATGCATTCACATTATATCAATGATTCAGTGTTTCTGACTGGAATAACATACACAGTATTCTGGTGCCTTCTGCAATTGCTTCTGCAACAACCCACCAATGCCATTCCTCTTTTGCTTATTTTCTTGCAAACAATCTCGAGTATAATTCATTTTTCTCTGGATAAGACATTGCATAGGGAATGGGTACAGGTTTGTGGAAATAACAAGCATTTGCTGAAGATGATGTTTTTTTTTTCTAACTCGTACCATCCTCATAGAGATGTTATTGTTTATTGACCAACTTTTGGCAACAACTGTGTAGGTTGTCGCAATGCAATTCTTGGGAGTGGCCGGTCATTTTGGTCTTGGGAATACAAATAGTCTAGCCAGCATTGATGTTGCTGGAGCTTTCATTGTAGGTTTAACCTAGACTTGTCAAGCACCTTTTGTTTTGGCCATTTTCTTGTGATTAACTGATGAATCTCAACAGGGTATTTCAAGTTACTCCACGGTTCTTTCGGGTATTCTGATGTTTTTTATTACATATGGGTCGCCTCTGTTGTTGTATCTCAGTATGGTGGTTTATGTATCAGTGAAACATGGTGGCAATCTCTCTACTCCACAGCAATTGAAGTGGAGCTGCATTCTGGACAAAATGATCACACTGCCCTGTTTGCTTCCTTTACTCATTAATTCTATTGCCTTGACTTCGTATACGATTGTCTTGCTACTCATGAGAAATCACTTGTTTGTTTGGAGCGTGTTTTCTCCAAAGTAAGTATCCATGCAATTTTAATCTTTTAGTATAAGAGCGTACAGCATATAAATAGTGGATGCCACCAGAATGTTACCATTTGCTGCGATGTTTTTCGAAGATAAACTTATTCAAGACCTGATAAATTCTATTCTGCATGATGCATATTGTTTGGTTTATGACTGATAGCTGACCAATCTCTTTCCTAAATTCCTACAGGTACCTTTATGTCTGTGCAGCAACTGTGTGCACGTATGTTGGAGTGTTCATCCTAGCCGTGACTGCAGCCTACACGACTACTGTTTTTTCGTTCAGGGCGAGAACTAGTGATAAATAAATCCATATGATCGGATTACTGATTAGCTATAGATTCGGTAGGAATTTGTATCTGTCATGCAGTACGTCTGTCCGTTTTGTGCTGCTGTTTCTACGCTGTTATCCCAGTTTTCCAGATCACACGATCCTAGGATGGACTCACAAAGAGTTTGATCTTTTCCATGCTCATTGTATTTTTCTTTTTCAGTAGATTTACTCTACAACCTTGTACTCCTTGCAATTTTAACATATTGACACCGTTAACCGGTAGTGTCACTGAAGGCACGCAGTAGCACAGGGTGCATGTGTATGAGGTGTTTGGATTACCATAGTGAAGAACCTTTTTGCTCAGGCAAATTACCACAAAACAAACACTACATTCATATTATTCTACCAATGATATAATGCCTAAGAAGTTACAATCCCACTATAATTAGAATGAACGATATTACATTCTTTTTTGTTCTGCATGCAAGGGGTAGCAAATCCAGGTACAAGATATGTACAAGAGTGAGAGTGGATGCCAAGGTTAATTTGACCAAACATGCAACAGGCCTTTACTGTTTCCAGTATAGATTTCATTGCGGTCCTCATCGTAGAAGAGGGCAGTGACGTCCTCAAGAGCTTCAGAAACAGTGCTGTGGATAGTAGATCTGCTGGTGTCGCCTCTCTTTCGAGGAGCAATGGTCAGGGTTGGGTCACTTGGGGAGATCTTTGCAACGCACTTCCCCGTAAATATGTTGCTCATGTTAATTGATCCCATGGGTGAAACTGAGAAATTCAGCAAGTTATTCCTCCTTCTAAAGAAAGTGTTATCAAGATATGACAATGTTGACTGAAGTTTAACTATACCTTTCCCAGCCTCACTGTCACAACCATCCGCGGCCGCCTGTTTCGAAACTCTGCAATATGAGATAATCAAGTCCTGGTCGGCGGTGATGTATATATTATTGGTATTGCAGTTAGGATGCCACAGCTCATGGTCATCAAATGATGTAACTAACTCTCCACGAAAATTCCATGCTGCAACCGTCCTGTTGCAAAACGTCAGGAATAGATTGTTTTCATATAGAAAGATGAATGCGGATGGGGTCATGAACTCTGTTTTGTTGACCTCGATCAAATCGGAGCTTCTGACCTGGCCAGGGACTCAAGTCAATTCATGCAAATGATGCAAATTGCAGTTCCCATGAGGAAGGAAAATTTGACAACAGAAAAGTTACTATTGCTTACATCAATAATCTGGAGGTTTTCTTTGTCTTGCTTCACGAGTAGCTTCTCATTAAACTGCTCGATGAAGTCAACCTTTCTATTTCGGTGCAGCAATCGAGTGAAGGTTTTCAGAGGAGTTCCATCCTCTATTGACAATATTCTTAGCGGAACATTGCAATTTGTCTTCTGGTATATCACAAGCATGATTCCAGGACTGACGGTCAAGAATAAGCATGTAAGAACATAGTATGAATTATCAAAATAAATATGAATTTAAGAGTGATCGGTAATAACAAACCTTATTTTTATCTCCTGGATGTTCTTATCACATATGGAATACAATAAATTGTAGTTCTTGAGATCAAATACTTTGTAGGTACTGAAAAAAAAAAACAATTAAACAATGCCCACAAGCCCGCAGAAAATGTACCACAAAACTATCACTTACCTATCTTGGGCAGAAAAGGTCAAAACTTTGCCATTAACATCATCAAACTCAACAAAGCCAGGATATTTTAGTGATTCAGTTTCAAATAATGGAAACCCATTATTCAACTGACCTCTTCTGATATACCTAAAAAAGCAATTGCAACCAGCCTTAGTTAGCATAAAGAAAAAATGATATTTTAAACATAGCTACCATACTGGCCAGGTCTTTAAGAAAAGATGCACTAACACTTAGATATGAAATAAACCATCATCTAAAGTCAGGATAGCTTTAAAAATAGAGAATAGTTTAAAAATCAAAACATATGCGCTTACTCTATTGGAGAAGACATAAAAATTTGCAGAAACCAAGAAGGTCAATAAAGCATTAAAAATCAAAACATAGAGGATAGCTTATGAAGAAATGGATTAGGCTGCTTACTCTATTGGAGTGGTCCTGCACTTCAACGAACTAAAACGATCTGATTCATAAACTGAAACAGTGATAAGGGATTCATTGTTCTTATTATAAAAAAGGCTCCTAATAACTTCATCAGGACTTATATTCAAGTAGCATATGCGCTTGTTGGTTGCTGTCAACAAAAGAAAATTAATAAGGGACATAAACAGAGCAAAACAAAGGAAAGTACTACAGAAGCATGAGACTTACTTCGATTAAATGCAGCACATAGTCCTGATTGGGCAAGTGCAAATATCACATCTTTTGCTGCAACAATCTCAATAATTTTTGTTCTGCTCCATAGAAAAGGTAACTGAACAAGAATTTGAACTTCATCATCGTATGTATCATATTCTTCCTGCACAGCAAATTAAAAGGCATAAGTTACATCATGATAACTAAATTATAAATGGTAAAACAATAAGAGTAAACAAGTCATGTTTTCATGTATGTACACTGAATGTGAGCTATAATAGAATCCATCATTGTTCCTGTGAAAATGTAGTTCCAACTTGAAATTTTCATCCTATAGGTTACACGTGTTTTTAAGGGGAAATATAGCAAGGGAGGCTCCTGCTGTGCTTTATTTGATGAAGAGTAGAACAGGTACAGAAGAAAAGAAAAAGAGCCAAAGAACTATACAGAGAGGAACAACAAAACTAAGGGAAGATGCTATACAACCAGGTTTCCCCTTGGGCTCTAGCACTAGGATTAAATTTGTACAATTGAGAAAGAAAGGAGGATTTAAAACAGCTTCTCCACGCTTGAAAGGAAGGCGGGCTGGATCTGAAGATCCGGGAGTTACGTTGTTTCCAGATTTCCCAAGCAGCCACTGCAAATATCTCCATGAAGAAAGGGTGCTGACATTCAGCCTTGGCCTTCTGGATGGTATTGAAGAACAGGTTACACGTATTGAATGACATAAATGTTATCCATATCAAAAACAATGTTTACAAGTTGTCTAGTCAATCCTAGTTGCCATGGGACCGACCAGACCGCGAGATTAGTTGGATTGATAAATGATCATAAAATTAGGGTCTAATAGCTATGAAGCTGAATCAGGATGATTAATCACGACGCCTTGAAATCATTGATCAAAAAATATATAAAAATGTAAGTTTGTGTTAAATGTCAGCCTGATCATAAAAGTAGACTCAGTATTAAGTACTGATAATGCCTAACAATGAATTAACTTCTAGTATGTTTTTTGATGGAAACAAGAGACTCTTGCTGTAGTAATTTTACTAAATAAATATATAAATACAGGAAAAGGAGTTGTACACAAGGCAAAGGCTAGAGCAAAAGAAACTGAAGACAAGCTGGGGAGTTATCTAAGGAGAACTAAAAGGTTTAAGAAAGCTAACTGAGGAATTGATTGCATTTTTGTGGCTTCTAGAGCACCTTCTTCTAAGAGACTTTTCTTCCAGAGGTTAAAAGTGGGCCTGTTTTTGTTGAAGATATAGTTATTGCGCTGTTTCCTCATAGACCAAGCCCCTAAGAATTCCATGAAGAAAGGGTGGATCAGGAATGCTTTGTATGCTTCATCATATTGTGAAAATGAAGACTTCGATTCTACTGCATGCCTAGGAATGTGCAGCATTGTTCACTGAATGGGCATGAGAAGAACATATGAAAGGTCGTTTCATCCCTTTGCTGAGAGCATAAGACAGTTATAATTATTGCCCTTAAACTTTTAGTTTGTTGCAGTACTTTGATTCCCATATCCAGAGGAAGGACTGAGAGGGTGTCCAACAGTTGTACGGTAGATGATAGAAATTTGTAGAGGAATACTTGTCTGAGCCCCATACGCATTGCCAAGTGTAATTTTCATCTGCCCTTATTCGGATGCCCTGTAAGGTGATGTGGAGTTGCTGATATTCTAGGTATGCCTGCTCAAACAGAGGCAGATAACACTGACTTGGAATGTTATTATGTCGCGAGTATTGAACCACCGAGATTTTCTTGTTCTTCCAGATGTCAGACAGAAAGGCACAGTGATTCCATTTCCTAATACTGTATTCGTACATTTGTGAGTAATTGTACAAGAAGTTACAAATCTGGTGCAGTCATAATTATTTATTTAAAACTGAGTGAACAGGAAAGGTAAAAAGATAAGCAGATATGAAAATGCTGATTGATTATTCTATGCTAGTATGTTACTTGCAGCCAGTATTGCATCGCAATATGATTTTGACATGTAAGGCCAGGTAGTAAATAAGATTCCATTCATGTATCTTAGTAATGACTCAGTCAAAAGGATAGGACGTTAACTGATATTTATTTCCCTTTAGCTAGGGCTGCCAGATCTAGCCACCGTGCCACAACCTTTGGCTAATAGCAAACCTAATGTTCATCAAACTCTCAGCTCGTAACTATTATACTAGCCAACTCCACATGCACCGGCATTTCAAGTCAAAAAGGGTATTCCCTACAATCTCCAAGCAACCACAAGTGTCCCCAGAGCAGCTAACAAAAAGGAATTTCCTGAGCGTCGCTATAGATTTCCTAAGACTGTTAAGTAGAGTATGTAACAAACGCCCGCAAAGGAACGGTGTAAGTGCAAACCTGGAGCTGGAAATTGCGGAATTTCTCGGGGCAGGAGAAGGCGGAGGAGGAGGAGGAGGGCGCCGCGGGTCGTGGCGGGCGACGGTGGCCGCCGCCGATCTCGCGGCGCGCGACCTTGTGAACGGTGTCCGCGGGGTCGCGGCGCCGTGGCTTGCGGCACGCGGAGCACTGGCTAGCTGAGAACCACGCGCGTCGTCGGGCCGCGGTGATGCGGAGGCGCACGCGCAGGCTGGGCTTGTGGTGGTGGTGCTCCATGGCCTGGCCTTGGCCCCCCGCCGGCGAAGTGGGTCCCGGAGGTGGAGGTCTGGTGGGGCGGAGGCCGTGATTATTGAGGACTAGGGTTTTGGGGCGGGAAACGCCATGGGAGGGGGCCGAACAGCGTGGCGAGGAAGGAGGTGGCACGGACGGGGGACAAGACAAACCTGTGGTTGGGTGACCATTTTTTTCGTGATTTGGGGTTGGGTGACTTCTTTCTCCAGAAAGAGGCAGATTAAAATGAAACAAGTTTTATATTCTCCGAACACGAACCAATAATAAGAAAATTTGGATTTAAGAAAAGTCGAGTGCTTAAATGGAAGAAAGTGCTAAAGAAACACATACGGATTATTTCAATTTGAAATGATATCTTTGCCTATTTGCGTCAGATAAGAAAGCAGTTAAATTTTATAAGGAAAAAACACACGAATAAAAATATTCCTCCATTCCAAACAGAGTTTAGACCAGAATCCATGAGATACAGTATTATTGATTAAATAACCTAATTTGGCCTCAAGCTAGTCCGTCGGAGGTGCTTTGAGATAAATATTTTTTTACATTATGAATGTTATTGATAATAATGTAAACACATCATTTAAAAAAAAGATGATAACATAAAAAAATATCATTTAAAGAAATAGTTATTTCATAGTGGTGGACCTCCTCCATGTTCAAATTTATTGCCAGAACACATTTTAGTTTAAAAATAACTAAAGTTCTCATAACGACAATATTTTTTAGAAGTTCGGGGGAGAGGGAATATAAATATTATGCTTTATTTACATAAATGTTATTCACTTTTACATTCATTAGGACAATGTCCAATGTCCATAGCTAGAGTCACAAGCTGACAAATAAATATTCCCGGTCAGAAATGGTGAGGTGGAATCTCCCATTCCACCATGAACGATGCAAATCTTCTCGTATAAAGCATGCATCGGATTCCACCATTCTCTTTCGCAGGGCACCTGCTAACTTTCAGCGCTAGTTTTTTTTTACGGCAACATGCACCTAAATGGCTAATGGTAGCTACTTAAAAATGGCTCTAAAGGGGCTTCTATGACTTCAGCTCTTTAAAAATATTTAATAGAGCAATTTTTTATAAACTTTTTTATTTTGTAAAAGTAATTTAACAAGAAAAAATACTACATGAACGAAATAACCACGGAGAAGCCATATATTTTTTTAAGCTCGTGGCTTCACTCTTGACTCTTTAAAAAAAAGGCTCTTTTTAAAACAATTTAGTATAATTTTAGTTGAAACCGATCATCGATAAAAAAAACCATACCAACGAGGGGCCTAAATGTTGTCAATTTGTCCGATATGTAAACAGCCTTGCTGGATGATTTACTTGAGGCAGTCACTACTCGGTGCAGCCTTCTCGGTTGATGAGCAAGCAGACTATTTATCCTGACACTACCGCACATGCTCCTCGGCCCCAACCCATGCGAACCCCGAAACCGATTCCATTCTGGAAGAAGCGACCTGATCGCAACGGGACATTCGCAGCCGATCATGCAGGGCTGCGCGCGGGCGCAGGGAATGGAGGGAGCCATTGCCGTGATCATGTGAAGCTGCTGCCACGGAGACGGCGCCCAACAAGGGAGTCAGGCCAGCGTCGTCGACACAGGAGCTGGCCAGATTTCAGAACGATGATGGTGCCCGGCGCCCAATCAGTTAAACTTCCCTGGCGAGCACCACTGCGTTCCCGTGATCAGAGCAGCGCTGACGCAGACGAGCAGCTGATGAGGCTGCAGAGCAGCGCCGCCCCCGGCCCCGGGGAATAAACTCGCGCGGAGGCAAGCGTTCGGAAACATCGGCAGGCTGGGCGATGCCGAGATGCGGAAGCAGGAGGCATGAATGCAGCACGTACAACGGTACAAGTGTGGTCTGGCCTGGCTGCATCGGGTGCCACTGGCCGTCTGGCCCGACGACGATGAGTGCGTTTCAATTCCCCGGCAAGCTCTGGCGCTCTCGATCATTCTCTCGGACAGAGCGCTCCGGCGCGAGCAAAAGATGCGGATCGTTGTCTGCGCCGACGACTACGCGTCGTTGGGTGGCGTCGGTCGTAGTCGCGGACGAGTAGCAGGTGTCGTCGTACCGTTGCCCGTCCATGCGAGATGTCGACGTGACGACGTCTCCGGTGTGTCCGCTGCTTGCGCAGACGCATAGGCGGATTTTTTCACTCTCACCTGTATGAGATGGGAAGAGCCGTCGGATTCACGAGATAGACGGCTAAGATTGATCAACTTTTTTTTATAAAGAAGCCCTGTTTGTTATTCTCTTTATTCATCCTCATCCCATATCAACCATCTCAAAAAGCCTTTACTCCGAAGACGCGCGCGTCTGGCAGAACGGCCGGCGGCGTCCATGGACCTGACGAAGCGCCGGCCCAACTGACCCCAGCAGCGACTAGCGAGCCAACCCACAAATACGCCCGGCAATTGTCCCAACCCTCACAAAACAGACGCCCCAGTTGCCGCTCCGCTCGTGCGCGCCACGACGCCACCCCCTCCTCAGGAAGTCAGACTGCTCATTCGGTCATTCCCTCCAAGTCAAATCCAACCACAAAAGCGAAGAGCCCCCCCAGCCACGTCCCGTTCCCCCGCGCGCATGTCCAGGGACGAGGACGACCATCCGACGTGACGCCCAAAACCAGGACGCTTCCACGAGGCCCCGCCCCGCCCCGCGCCCGACGCGGTGACCGACCGCGACGATCATGAAGCGCGACGGCTCGGACGCGGTGGCGAACCTGCGGGCGATGGCCGCCGAGCTGGAGCGGCAGTTCGCGGGGTACAAGCAGCGCCTCGCCGAGCGGAACGGACACGACGTCGACGACCTTTCCCCTGCTCGCGACGACGACGCGAGCGGTGGCGTCGGGGAGGATGCGGAGCCGGGTGGCGGTGACAGCGCTGACGCGAGGGGGAGGATGTACAAGGCGTACGTGCGGCGGCGGGACGAGCGGAAGCGGCAAGGGTGGCGCGCGCGCATGGAGCGCAAGGAGGCCGAGGCCAAGGCTTTCTGGGCGCAGCTCGAGCTCACCGGCGGTCGTGCAGGCGGAGACGGTGGGAAGGCGCTCGCCGGCGGTGGCCCGACAACCGACGACGCTGGCACCGCGGCCGGAGACGGGGAGGTATGTCGTCGATCATTCCGTTACACGCGAAACCTGCATGTGCGGTGCTTGCTTATTTGGTTTGCGGTTGTTGTCACGACACGTACGTCTGCCATTTCGTTATGTTTCCTTCTTAAGCATCTGGTAGTTTTAGCCGTTGTGCTATTCTTGCAATAATAGGGTGCGCGCATCATCTGATCATCATCCTCTAAGTGCAACAGCAATGTTTAATACCGCTTCGTACTAAGATGTCAGTCAGCAATAGTTGAATTGATTTCCACAATGTGAAGCAATAAGGTGAGACCCACTTTTTATCATAAAAAAACTCTTTTCCAATATATCCTTGCCCTATTCTCTCTGTCTCTCTCCGAAGCACACTCTCACGCATTAAAGAAGGGAATCAATTTTTTATGTTTACTACCCGGCAGTAAGCTTACTCCCGGCATTTGTTACTACCACCGTTACAACCGGACGCCACAATGTTGAATGGGCAATAAGAACTCTTACTACCTGCCTTGTTTCACCATTGTGGATGCCTAACATTTTCCTCCTAAAAAAACGGCTCGAACACATGAAATTGCACCTCATCACGCGAGCATCCGATGAGCAGTACTCCCTGGGTTTCTAATTACTCGTCATTCTAAATTCTAAAATTCAAAAAAAAAAATTTACTTGTTATTTTTAATTTTTAATACATTTTTCTCTATTCTCAATACGTCTCATCTCACTTTTTCTCAAACGACAAATGGGACGGAGGGAGTATTATAAAGCTGGACCATGCAAGCAGCACTGCAGGCAGCATCCAGTCTCCCGTGCTCCAATAAACACCTCTCTTTTTGAGCCTGATATTCACTTCGTCATGTCCTAATATACAAACTGGAAGCGCTGCACTGCGTGGCCTTCTCCAGTTCCCATTCATTGTCCCTGATTCATTCTGCGGCATGTTGTGCACAAAGTTCAAAAAACCTATAGCCGGTAGGAAACCGACGGTCAGATAGTAAAATCGGCTGGTTATACTTTTTACTGCTATACGCAAGTTTAGTTTTTAATCGAAAACCGATCATTTAATGCACGGTGAAATTGAGTCAGATTAGTCTTATCAGTTTTTTATGAAAAATGACAGGGTTTTATCGTTTCGTGAACTCTGCCTGTGCATTCAACTACGTATACCACCAGATCCCTGTCAGTGTCGCCTCTCCGAAAGGAGAGTGCTGGAACCGGTACTTTCATTCAACCAAACGGACTGGTCAAAATTCTCCGAAATGAACTCATCCAATCCGTGTCGGCTGCCAAAAGTTCAAAGTTAGGGAGACCGAAGAAAGAAAAAAAAACCATAGTCGTACCTGCCATGTTAAACACGTTGTGTCGCTGTTCTACCGGTCAGCTATTTTGACCGTGATTCTTTTAAGCACTCGACTCACATTGCACCGAGCGGACCGAAATGTTTAGCTTCTTTTCTCAATTTCTCAAAAAAGAAAGAGCACGCAGTACGTTTTGATTCAAATGAAACTGGGTCGTTATGGCACGTGCAGGGCAAAACTGAGCGCGATGGCGACGACGATGCCCACAAGAAACAGACCCCGGACGCCGCCCTTGCTCCGAGGAGGATCTCCGGCAAGAAGCACGCGCGCACGGTGAGCTTCTCGTCGTCCACCACCTACGTCATCAACAGCCCGGACGTCGGGAGGCGGCGGGCGCTGTCGCAAGAGCCGACGCCGTCAGAGCCACCACAGGCCGTCGCCGGTGACGCCAGCAGGGAGCCGCGAGCGCGACTGGCCGGTGGCTCGCCGACAACGAAGACAGCGACGGCGAGGCCGAAGATCTCGTTGCGGCGCAAGAGCTCTGTGAAGGGGCACGGCTCTTCGAAACAACAGACAGGCGGGCCGAGGCTGCAGCCGCGCTCTCTGCCGCGGCGTGCGAGCTCCGGTGGGCTCGTGGACGACCTTGGCGAAGATGTGGTTCTACCGAGCGCCAACGCGGCCGCGCCAGTGCCGAGCGGCCGTTCGAAGGATTCCGCTCCGAAGGATTCTCCGCCTAGGCCGTCCGTTGGCGGCGGCACTGACGCGGCAAGTGCGCAAAACGCCTCGCCGGATTTAGATCGCAGCGACGTGGTGGCCGCAGTGCCTGACGGCGAACCCGAAGTGAAGAGCGCGGACGTGAAGGATCGCGGCGGCGAGGAGGTCGTCGTCTCTTCTCCTAAAAAGCTTGGAAATGCCAGTGGCGAGATCACCAGTGACTCGGACATCGAGCGGAGCTACGTCGACATCAACAAGGACATAATAGTCCAACTCCAGGAGCAAGACCTGAGCCTTCCTGAAACTCAAGCTGCTTCCACGCACCCAGAATTCAGTGTGAAGAACAACGAAGATAATGCCGAACCGACGACGCCAGCAGCCGGCAATAGTGCCATAGTAACCGCGACGACGAATGCAGAAGAAGCACCAGCCAGAGCGAGCTCCGGCGAGTCCTCGTTCTCCGGCAGCGGCAGGTTAGGCCGGTCCCCTACCAGCAGCGCCGCACCATCATGCAGCTCTCGGGACCAGTCCATTGATAGGGTACTCGAAGCTGACGCCGCCCTCCTGCGGAAGAAACGCGAGAGCCGCGCGGAGAGGAGCGCACTCAAGGCCAGTACGCCAGGCAGTGCCGGTAGCAGGGTCTCGGGCACGGCGCGGTCGCCGAAAGACACGCCGAGGGGGTTCAGGAGATTCCTGAGCTTTGGGAAGAAGAACAGGGCCTGCGAAGTCGCCGCCATCGACTGCAAGTCGCCGTCGGTGTCCTCGGTGGCCAAAGACGACAGCGGAGGGTGGCGGTCCCTGGTTCCATCAAGCCCAGGATGCGCTCCTCGGATGCTGCCTCTGACGGCAACAGATCAAGGCCTCACGAGTTCTCCGGGGTGTAAGTTTCATGCTCTCTCTCGGCTTTGTACATCCTCAGTGTAACGTTTGGAAACCCAGTGACATTATCAAAAAGAAGTTTCATACTCTCCAAGTATTCCTAAATAATTACTGCTATAGAACTATTTGAGATAATTTCATAATCGATGCTGATCAAACTTACATGTGTTTTCTTCAACACGTTCTTGACGTGTTGCAACAGCCTGCTCGTTGCGAAGTCTCGTAGCTGCCTCACCTGCAAAGTCTGATTTGGTCGAGATAGTTCCTCAGGTTAAATCACCAAAAGGTAGTGTGTTTCTTCTACAAAGTATATATATTGCTGTATTGGAATACAACTATTTACAGGTTTACATATCACTCTTCTATTTTGCCACTTTGCAGCTCATAGGTCATTCTTCTCATTTCGAGCGCTCAACTGCGGACGGGGCTGATTCAAGGCAAGAGTATAGTTATTTCAATTTTTTGTGAGAGCTTAGGTACCTGCCTCTGAAGTCTTCTGTATGTATATAACCTGAGCTTTCATTCATGCATTAACTGTAAACTCTACAAGAGCTTGCTTCTATAGAGAGAAAGTTAAATGTTTAGTACGAGCTTGTAAAATCTGTGTAGATGTGGTGCAGTTTTTGCAACTGTGTAATCCATTCGTCATTACAATAGGAAGATGGACAAGTCTATAACCTTAGCGGTTCATTATGAGAGATGTTCTTGTGATTTGTCACAGTAAGAACTCTACTGGCTAAAAATAATCTGATAACAACTTTTGTTCATTTTTTAATAAGAATTCTTGTCCTAACAATAAAAATTAAAGCAGCAAGTATATATCTACGGTATGACCTGTATTTTTAGATCATGTTATGGCTGAAGAAAATAATGGGTCTGCGCACAAACCATAAACTCGGAAATACTAGAATAAACCAGTAGTGGGGAATCTTGCAAAAAAGAGAGAAAATACACTTGTATGGAATAATGCATTTGGTACACGGTCATGCTATCATCATGGAGGAACAACCAACCTTGTCATGAAATGCGGCTCGCGTATCACAGTCGCTCGGGCTGTGCTGTAATACTGTTCATGTATCGTTGTCTTCTGCTTGTAGCTGCAGGTAGAAGCGTCGATCCACCTACTGATCATGGACCAGCTGCCAGCAGATGAAACCGGTTTTCTGTGCTAATGAAACATTCTACATGTGATGAACTATCTGGAGGTAATTTGCATTTTTTTCTACAAGCCTATCCTTCCTGCTAGATGCCTGAATTAACTACCTAACAACCCTACTGTAGCTGTTACATGCCATTGGTCAGGGAGTTAGCCGTGGTTGGAATCCATGGACAGGAAGCTTTGGAAGAATGCCAATGAAGTTGGAGAATAAACTTTCGTTTCTTTGACTGAAAACTTACCATTATCTTTCTAACAGGATATATGAAAAAGAGTAACCTGGCCTGTCGGCAGAAGGTGGAATCGTGGAATACCTCGTTGTCAATCCAATTTGACAAATCGGTGGCTAGACATTCTTTTCCAACATGCATACAGCCTCTGCCGACACAGACCTAGAGATTTCAGCGAGAATTTCCGTGGACAAACAGTGACAAATAAACCACCTTTTGCCGCTGATGACAAACCTTTTCCAGCTAAAAAATCCTGCCTAATTAACCAAGAATTAGAGCAGCGCCTTACCATGTCGATCGCCGCATCGGTTTGATCCATCGATCGATCGCCTGACTGTCCACTGCATTGCGCGAGCCGACGGGGCGAGAATCCATGATGGAGAAGGAGCGCACGTGCTGCAACTGCACCTGCTCGAGCTCGAGCTCGCAGTGCTCCAAGGTCGAGCACGTGCCCTGCTTCTCCAGCACGGTTTGCTCGCCCCTCCGCAGGACCAATGATCACACGGCTCCTGAACCTAGCAAGAAGGAAGGAAAGGGCAGAGCGATCCTCTCGCAGCGCGGTGCGTATTAATAGGCGGCAAAGCCGAGTGGTGTGTGGTAGCCTGGTAGGAAGGCATGGCTTGGCTATCTCTCTATCTCTCCGCGAAAGGACCAAGCTTTCCGGTGAAAGGGAGGCCTGACCTGCCGCATCGGATTAAAGCTACTACTCGATCGGCGGTTGCCGCAGCTTCCTCGCCTTTCCATGGATGAGATGAATGGCAGACCACCAAACCTTGGATCCCCATCCGCCATGGCCCCCGGCCCCGAGCCAAACCGGGGTTAATTAGTTTACGGAGCCAGCGCCTGTTAGTCGCTGTCCCAGCTGGGTTCTTTAACCCGACACAAGTTTCACTTCGATGGCCCCCTTTACCCTTGTTTACGTAAGAAAAAAAAAACCATGGTCCTGCCTTTTACTCGGAGATGACGGCAGCAGCCCTAGTTTAATCCGCCGTCGGCCCGGCCCGCCGATGGCGACCATCCGCTTGGCCGGCCTCGTCCCAGACACGCAAGTGATCGGCTTGCTCAGTCGATGTGGGTTCTCTTTAACGGCGACCACATGTTTAACCTAATCTGATGTTACTATTTACTACAAGATGGAGGCCGCCGGCCGGATAGATGGATAGGGTAGATCTCACTCAGGGTCGGGGGTGGTGGCGCCGCCGGTGCGTCAGTGTTGATCCACTCATACCACACGGCCCTGCCGGCCGTGCCAACTCGTAACAGCTGATTAGCTAGCTGCATGCCGATCGAAAGCTGACGACGGTTGGCGGACAAAGATCCGGCAGCCTAAACCGCGGTGGTTACCCGAGCGCGCGCGCGCGCACGCGGCCGTCACGTTGGTGCCAGTCAGCCGGAGGCCCAGAGCGGCGCCGGCGCGTGGGCTGCAGGTGAAACGCGCGCTGGAGAAGGTACGACGCCGACGCCTCGTCGTCGCGGCGCCGTAGCGACAGTTGGCGATCGAGTGCGCGCTAGCATCTAACCGCGCGAGTTCGATCCGCCAGGTGCGGACAAAGCTCGGGGCGTGCTCGAGCTTGGCGTGCGCGACACAGCGATGGGGGGTTGGGTGGCTAAGCTAAACAATTGCACGCGCGCAGCGCAACCCGGTTGGTGTCGTGGGTTGGGCGCCTGTTCGTTCGTTCGTTCGTCGGTTTTGGATTGATGTCAGTGTTCTTCAGAGGTCCGACAGGGATCAATGCTTGCGCGCGTGCAATCATCAAATGGGCTGTTCTGTTCTGTCTGGTGCCGTTGGCTTTGGTGCAGCTTTCCTACCCGGCTGAACAAAACAGTGGTAGTATATTCTTTTGTGCAGCTAGCCAATTCGACCTAAATGTCACGTTTAAAATTAAGGCTGTTGTGCATAAGTAGGTCTTAGAAGGTTCCATCGGGTTACGTTCCTCAACAACCAAAACCTGAAGTCTCCAAAAAAAAAAAATCGATATCCTTTGCAGACAAAGAAATGGCACGATAATATTACTCCTATCTTTTACGAGCTGCATTTTTTTTTCCGATACTGTTTATTTTTAAGGGTGTGTTTGGTTGAGCCGTGAGCTGTGAAAATGCTGCTGTGAGCGGTGAGCTGTGAAAAAGCTACTGTAAAATATAAACTGTGAGAAAGCTAAAAGCCGTTTGGTCGAAAGTAGCTGTGAGCTTGTGAAACTGCCAGAATATATATATATATATATATATATATATATATATATATATATATATATATATATATATATATATGGTAATATAATTATAGTTATATTACATAATTGTAACTATAGTAATATATTATTATAATTATATTATATAATCACAATTATTTAATATAATTATAATATAGTTGTACTTATGTAATGTAATTATAATCATATTACTTATTTATAAATATATTATATAATTACAATTATTTAATATAATTATAATATAGTTACAATTATAATTACATATAATTATAATTATATAATTGTAATTATATAATTATAATAATATATTACTATAGTTACAATTATGTAATATATAATTATATATAATTAAAATTATGTAATATAACTAATGGTACACAAAGGGTTTCCTATATACTAATGGTAGTTATTAATTACTGATCTTACATTAGTAATGCCATCGTGTACCGTTTGTGTAATTTAGTTATTAATTACTGATCACTTGGATTACATTAGTATATAGGAAACCCGTGCGGTTGCCTCTCATGTGCTTAGGATGTGCGTCAAGCAAAAAAGCAGTTATCATTTTTGCAGTAATACTGACAAGCTAGAAACGTTTCTGTTTTACTGTTTCCAGCAGGATTTCTTTATTCACTCAGTGACATGAATGCAAGAGTTCGGCCAAAATGTATTTATTCATCATTATGCCTGTAACTTACTTTGATTGTTTCTAGGTGACAAAGCAATCCCACTCATGCTTGCGAGATGTTCTTGCAAGTTTTCAAGGGCAAGCAGTTCTGGTTCCAGCAAGTGAAGGAATAGCAAGATGTTTTGAGGGATTTCTGCTGCTTGCGGGAGGATCAAGTGCTGTAAATACAGTTGCAGCAGAAGGATCCAAGGGGGCTAAAGAGGTCCTGTATATTCTTGACGCCGTGAAATGCTGCCTTCCGTTCATGGCGCCAAAGCCTTCCAACACCATCTTAAAATATTTTTAAAGCACTGTTAGATCTGCATCAACCGATTTTGACAAGGAGTATCCTGGAGATTCTGCATGCTGTTGGTGGGAGCCAACTCTACAGCTCAAATCTGATATGCTATTGGATCTTCTATGCTAGTTGGGACTGTCGGTGTCTTCAGAAAGGAAATCGGGAGATGAAATGGCTTCAATAGCACGACTTTTACATGTTGGCACTAAAAAGGTTTATGCCCACAATAACAGCATATGCGTTGTGAAGCTTCCAGTGATATTCGCTTCGCTTGGCGGTTAGTTCTTCACATCAGCCTATCATTTTTATTGTTCTCTGATACTCCCATATCATTATTGTGTATTCTGTTTAATTTTTTTTCTTGAAAATTGCTTGTCAGATGTACTATTAAGTGAATTCGAAGAGTCGAGATTTTCAGCTGTGGAGGCTTTGAAAGGTTTAATAGAAAACTGCATTGATGAAACCTTGGTGTCACAGGGCATTGCCCATATCAAGGGTAGGCATCTAGGGTTAAAATCCGACCCCACAATCATAGAGAAGATATGTGCTATCATAGTAGGTTTGCTAGATGTCCGCTTTAATGACGTTTGGGACAAATCGTTCCATGTTATTTCAGTGGCATTTGACAAGTTAGGTATGTATTTCTGTACTGGAGCATATCCTTCACTGTCTGTATGTGTACTTAATATATTCTGACATGTGCTTTAGTATGAGCTCACCTTCGACATTTATATATACTTCAAGGTCGAGACTAAACTTGGTGCTTGCATCATGGTATTCTGCTGTAGTAATCATCATAGACATCATTTTTGTCATGAATAGCTTAGCAGTACTGGAGATCTTGAATTCCTTATTTATGTCTTAACTGCGGAGACATGCATTATGATTTGTAATTTTTATTATATGCTGGTTTGTAATTTTTATTATACAATGTTCCATGTCACTGTTGCGCAAAAAATCCTTATTTCTGTCTTATCTAATTTTTAATGAAGGATTAATTGTTTATCCTTTTGTTAGTTTGTTTCTTATTATCACTTGTCTTGCGTTGCATTATGATATTCAACATTAAAAAAAAACAGGAGAGTTTTCGTCAGACCTATTGCCTGAAGCAGTCAAGAATTTGGCAGAAATGCAAAAGTTATCAGATGATGATTTTCCTTTCCGGAAGCAGGTACAGTAATTTTGTAAGAAGAAAAACACCCCCAATTTTCCATTTATTACACGGACACTTGAGTCCTGTTTGCTTACAATGCCATTCCACATATAAGGCTACATGTATTGCTGGTAAAGGATTGGGTTTGGCAAATGTCGCATGCCAGTTAAATTGCTTGGTTCACGCTCATTTCCTTTTATCTTGCAGCTCAATGCATGTCTTGGTACAGCTGTTGCTGCAATGGGCCCAAAGAATGTTCTTGAAATTCTTGAGATTCGGTCAATATGTGATGAAAATGAATGGATTCTCCCTGTCTTGGCGAAGCACATTGTTGGTGCCAGCTTACAATTTTTCTTAAAAGACATCCTTGGTATTGTTAGAGCTGTAGAAGAAAGCATTCCAAAGGCATATGCATTTATTGAAAATTCTTTGTGCTTTACATAAAAAAAAGTACTATTTTGAACTGTACTCTTACTATGCTTTGATATATAATTGAAACAGCTTTTAAAGGATGGTAAGCCTTTCTCTGCCAAAAGAGCTGAAGGTTATGTGTATTATCTACGGTCTTTATTACCATCTTGTTGCAACTATCCATGTGACACTTCAAGCAGTTTTAGAGTTCTACAAAATGTTTTATGTGATGCTCTCCAAAACCAGCCTGACTTGCGTGGCATTGTTTACTCCAGTATTCAGGTGCTTCACATTGGCTTATTTATGTTAGATGAACTCTGTGTACTTCTGAATGTCTTCAATATTTCTATAACTTGTGTTCTTTGTAGGTTTTAATTAAACAAAATAAAGAAGCTCTGTCAGTGTCTAGAGTAGACATTCTTGCTGAGGATGAAATAAGCAAATCTGAAAGAAGAGCAAAGGAGCGCTATACTAAAGTGCTGGCCGAGGAAAATTTTAAAGCGATACAAGCTTTCTCTTCAAAGTTTTTAGAAATACTTTGTTCTATATTTTTGGTATCTTCAAAGGTTGCCATTGGATTATTGCGGGTATATTACTGCTGCGTGCTATTTTATGTACTACCTTGATTTATATTGTACCATTTATGTTTTCTTCAGTTTTTTGTTTGAAATGTTGAGCATATTGTTTAATTTTGTTTAGATTTTTCTTTCTTTTTTGGTCTGAAGTTGCTGAAAGTAAATAACTTATTATGCTCTCTTGATCGAACCTGTAGCCTGCCATAAGCGAGATTGCTTCTATATCAGACAAAGACATCGTTGGTACATTCTTTGTTGACTCAGTAACCAAGTTGTTGCATGCAACAAAAGCTATTCTTGCAGAGCCAGTAGATTCTATGGAAATCGAAGCTGATGCCAACCACAAAAATAGCGTAACGAGGTTACTGCAATTCTTGTTATTTAAAAGTTCCACTTTAACTATGAGTTTGATCTGTGCCTTAATTAAATTTCAGGGCTCTCCTATTGGATTTTGCAGCTTCATTAATTCCTGGTTTATCTGCAAAGTCCATTAATGTGTTATTCAGTTATGTGAAACCTGCAATTAAGGTACGGTTTATTGCAAGTCATTGTTGCCTTTTTCCATGTATCAAAGAATCTAATTTACTGTTGTTCTGTTTATAGGATAATGACTCTTTGATTCAAAAGAGAGCATACAAGGTTCTCTCAATGCTACTTAAGGTATGCTAACATTTTTCGGTTTGTTCTTCATATTGATTATGGCACAGCCGCACAGAACAAAAGTTAACTTCAAATATTTTTAATGAATGTTTGATTGTTT
>BCLG01003148.1:0-44406 GCA_001602295.1 Zoysia matrella
TTATATTTTACTATAACAGCACAACTAGGAAGAGAGCACTCTTTTGTTTCTTCTTCTATGCCTAACATCTTTCATGAGAGTGAGAAGAAGTCTGAAGAGGATGCTGCGCTACATAATGAAATAAAGGGCTATGGATAATGATGCTTGTGTGGTGCGAACTATATTCTAAGAGAATAAGAAAAATGAAACACATTGTGAGTCCCTCACCCTATCTCTGTACACACATGCTGCTCATGCTAATTTGTAATTGCCCATTGCTCACATTAGTATTTTGCAATCCTTCATAGAGCCTCCGGTAACTTACGATTTGTCACAAACAGCACCTTTCGCTTATGATTATAACAAGTTGTGTGCGCAAATTTCTTTAATCCCGAAAACACAACAAGTGCATGGAGATCAAAATGTTGCTTTTGAGAACACACTTGTTGAGGATAGAACTTTTCATTGTGCAGATTTGAATGAGGCAAAGTTGGAGCTCAAATCTTCTTTAACTTCTTTAGGTTATATTGAATTTGATGTTCCTTATAACCTGAATAGTTTGGAGAAGAGATTATTTCAGAATTACAGTTTGCAATGTTTTAGCTATTGTGTTTCTCATGCAATCGGCAAATGTCGAGATAATATACCCCGGGTGCTTACGGATCAACCTCTACAACGCAGCCCACCTGTGGACCATGGCCCAACAGCCCACCAAGGACATCACAAAGGCGGCCCGGCCCCAGCGGTCAGAAGTTCCGTTTAGGCTCAAAAACGGAGCCGTCCTGACCTCCAGGGGTCAAGAACCGAGCTATCGGGATCCTAGCGGTCGGGATCCGTTCGTCGACCGCTAGGGAGCAATCATCAACCGAACAGACGTGTCATCTCAAAATCCCCAGCAACGTGCAGGAGATAAATGATCTGAAAGATTCTGTAACTACCCGGTCGGGCGAGGAACAACCTCCCGAGTGATAAAGCTGGGCAATAAAGTATCTCTGCTCTTCCTCAGGGAATAATAGTACGAACGAGAAGCATCGATCGCTCGGCCTGAACTCCGGAGAGAGCAACCCTCTGGGACTGCAGCCCCACCTGTCAAAGGGCCATCCGTTTCCGTAGGCGGCAAGATGCTTAAACCATGGCCCGATTACTCCAACCATGGTTCGGTCAAAGCAACTCAGGTTCGCCCCTATATAAGAGATACCCGATCAACAGTGCTGGAGGAGGATAAAACAAGAGAAGAAACAAGATTAACAAGCTGATACACCCAGAGAGATAGTGAAAATCACCACTTGATAACTACTTCCATCACGCGAGCTAGGGACTCTCGGATCCATCTGGCGCCCTTCCGCATTGTACTTTCGTGCTCTTGAGATTCATACGATCGATCTCTTGCCCCTAGACGTAGTATTACGCCTTGAGGCGGCCCGAACCAAGTTAACCTTTGAGTCTCATCTGTAGGCTAGGCCATTCGATTCCAAAAACGCACAATCTCTCGTCCGATCGTATAAATTTTACTGTGCCGGTGTACGAAACACTGACAGTTGGCGCGCCAGAAAGGGGCTTTTTGGTGCGTTTTTATCCGTTGTTTCGATGGCTTCTGTTTTCGCTCTAGTCGAAGATTTTTCCACCTCCCGGCTTTTCTTCGGGGATTTTGCGGTTGCCATCGCCCGTGATGGTCGATCATGGAGTATTCCCACTTTCGTTGCTGGTCAGGCTTTCCGCTTTGGAAGCCTGAACTTCGTCGTCGACAGCAGCGGCGAACTTCACCTTCAGATCTTGTGTAAACGACGTTCGTCTAAACGTCGCTCGCCTCGACGTCGCGTTCTTCGCTCTTCGCTCTTCGCCTCACAGCGTTTTGGGTCACGATCCTTCCCGTGAGTGCTTCATGTTGCCCGCCAAGGCTACAGAGGGCGAAACCCTCGGCAAGACAGCACATGACGATCCCTCTCCGCACCTTCACGCTCTCACTGTGGTTGAGGACGCGCTTCGGCGTAAACTTGCGACCGGAGGCGATCCGAATGGTAAGGGCGCTACCGTGTCTAGTAGTGGTGCCCGAGCCCGAGCTTGTGCTGCTTATCAACATATCATGGACGGTGGCACGCCTGCCTTTGAGACGCCATATGAGAATCTAGCGACGGCGGCATGCGTCCTTCATGAATCTCCTACACCCGATAACCCCATCCTCAGGGAAACTTACGATCGTCTCCATGTTTACCTTGATGGCGCTTTGCAGCCACCCGAGCCATCTCTCCGTCAGGATTCTGAGGCAAACAGCTCCTACCAGCCGAGTGCTAACCGCCAAAGCTCTGCTCCCGGTCATTGCCGTGGGCGGGCCGAAACGAGGAAACCAGACCTCGTCACCGGCCACATCCACCATCGTTTAGGGGAGCATCGTGACGCCCGTCACACCATTGAGGCACGGAAGCAGGCTAGATGCAACCGCTACACCGACTCCGACCACGACCGACCCCTTGAGCGACGCCCTCGACGGCACAGCTACGACGACGCTTGGAGCCTCAGCCCAGACGACATCGGACCTCGGGCGTTCAGGGCCCGCATCCGGAGAGCCGGCTTCCCCAACAAGTTCCGTGCTCCAACCAACATTATTCGGTACACGGGTGAGACAAATCCCGCCCACTGGCTTGAGGACTATCGCCTCGCTTGCCGAGCCGGCGGCGCGGACGACCTGTTCACCATCCAGTACCTACCGTTGTTCTTATCCAACTCAGCCAGAGACTGGCTCGAACATCTTCTGAGGGACAGCATTCACGACTGGGCCGACCTTCGTCACACCTTCGTCGGCAACTTCCAAGGGACTTATACCCGCTCGGATAACTTCTGGGATCTAAAGAACTGTAAGCAGAAGCCCGGTGAGTCCCTTCGAGATTACATTCAGCGATTTTCGCATAAGCGAAACGAGCTGCCCGACGTCAGCGATGCCGACGTCATCAATGCCTTCACCTGCGACACGACATCTAAGGCGCTCGTCCACAAGCTGGGGTGTCCTCGGACGGCGCGCACCCTTCTCGACATCGCCACCACATTCGCCACCGGGGAGGAGGCTGTTCAAGCCAACTTCACCCGGGAACAAGTCAAGGATAAAGAGAGGTCCAAAGCCGACCGAAGGAAGGACGATCGCCCTGACAAGCGACTCGACTGACGGGACGAGAACGGATCAAACAACAAGAAGCAGAAGAATCGCCGACAAGATGAAGAATTCGTCGGCGTCGCCGATCGACCGCCGCGACCCCAAAATAAGCCGACCAACCACGACAACCACTTCGAAAAGATGCTCGACAAGACCTGCACCCACCACGCAACTCCGGTGACGCATACACTACGAGACTGCAACCTCATGAAGGCTTTCTTCAAGGGCTACTTTCGCCCCGATGCTCGTCCTCAGCAAAAGAAGCTTGACCCTCCGACAAAGAAGGGGGAAGGTACTCTTGACAGTACTTTTCTCGAGCCAGAAGACTGTTTGATGATCATCGGCGGGACGGTGGCCTACGAGTCACGTTGCGATGAGAAACAAACGTGGCGGGAGGTCAACATGACTGCTCCTGCTGTCCCTTCATACCTTAAATGGTCGGAGGCTCCGATCACCTTCGACAGGTCCGATCACCCCGACCATGTTCCCCAACCCGGACGGCTGCCCTTGGTGCTCGATCCGATAATCGGCACCACCAAACTGTCCAAGGTCTTCATGTATGGAGGTAGCACCCTTAACATCCTCTACATCGACACGTTCAAGGCCATGAAGCTCTCGAGGTCTGACCTCCTCCCAAGCAACACTCCGTTTCATGGCGTGATCCCAAGAGGCAGCGCCGTCCCCCTGGGTCAGATTACGTTGCCGGTCACCTTCGGCGACCGCAACAAGATGCCAGGGCCCAAAGGCGTCATCACCGTAGCCTCTCACTTCAAACACGCCCTCGCGTGCGAGAAGGAGAGCTACGAGCTGGCCGTCGCCCTCGCAGGACGGGCCGAGCTGAAGGAGATACGACTCCAAGCCTGTTTTCTCCACTTCGTTCGAGCCCGTCGACGACTCCAAAGAGATCACCCTCGACGACTCCGACACCTCCAAGAAAGCCAAAATCAAGACCGCGCTCTCCGATGCATAGGAAAGCGCGCTCGTCGACTTCCTCCGCCGGAATCGAGACGTCTTCGCCTGGGCACCATCCGACATGCCAGGCATCCCGAAGGAGGTCGCCGCGCACTCTCTGCACATCGCCCCCAGCTCTCGACCGGTGAGGCAACGATTTCGACGCTTCGACGACGAGAAGCGCTGCGCCATCGGAGAAGAAATCACCAAGTTACTCGATGCCAAGCTCGTCAAAGAGGTCTACCACCCAGAGTGGCTGGCGAATCCTGTAATGGTGAAAAAGAAAAATGGGAAATGGAGGATGTGTGTTGACTACACGAGTCTCAACAAAGCATGCCTAAAGGACCCGTTTTCTTTGCCACGCATAGATCAGGTGGTCGATTCCACCGCAGGGTGCGAAACCCTCAGCTTCCTCGATGCGTACTCCGAGTACCATTAAATATCCATGCGAGACTCTGATCAATCGGCCACGCCATTCATCACACCCTTCGGTTCATTCTGCTACGTCACCATGCCTTTCGGCCTCAAGAACGCCAGCGCCACATACCAGCGCTGTATGCAGAAATGCTTCCACAGCCAGCTGGGACAGAATCTGGAGGTCTACGTTGACGACATCGTCATCAAGACTCGGCAAGTTGCCGACCTCATCAAAGATCTAGAAGAGATCTTCGTCAACCTCCGACGGTTCCGCATCAAGCTCAACCCCGAGAAATGCGTCTTCGGCGTCCCCTCTAGAAAACTCCTCGGATTCGTCATCTCCGAGCGCGGCATCGAGATCAACCCTGAGAAGATCGTCGCCATCCACAACCTCGGGCCCATCAATAATATTAAGGGTGTTCAGAAGCTCACTAGATGCCTGGCAGCTCTCAGCCGCTTCATCTCCAGATTGGGAGAGAAAGCCATGCCCTTCTACCGACTCCTTCGTAAGTCCGATCGTTTCTCATGGACCCCTGAAGTCCAGAAAGCCTTCGAGCAATTGTAGACCATGTTGTCCTCCCCGTCGGTTCTAACCTCACCAGTTTTTGGCGAGCCATTGTTACTCTACATCTCCGCCATAACTAAGGTCGTCAGCACGGCCTTGGTTGTCGAGCGATCGAAGGAAGGACGAACCTTGAAGGTCCAGCGACCTGTCTACTTCATCAGCGAAGTTCTCACCGACGCCTAGACCAGATATACTCAAGTGGAGAAGCTGCTTTATGCCATCCTCATCACAAGCCGTAAGCTTGTCACTACTTCGACAGCCACTCTATCCGAGTGGTGACAAGTTTCCCCCTCGGAGAAATCATCAACGGGAAGGACGTGGTCGAGCGCGTCGCCACGTGGGCAATGGAGCTCATGGGCCACAACATCACCTGCGTACCTCGACAAACCATCATGTCCCAGATCCTCACTGACTTCATCGCCGAGTGGACCGAGGCGCAGGAACCATCCGACTCCATCGACCTCGAGCACTGGACCATGTTCTTCGATGGGTCATGCCGACTCAAGGGCTCGGAGGCTGGCGTCGTCCTCATCTCCCCCAAAGGAGACAAGTTTCGGTATGTTTTGCAGATTCACTTCCCGGCCTCCAACAACGCCGCAGAATACGAAGCCTTGCTGCACTGTCTTCGCATGGCCGTCACGCTTGGAGTTCGATGGCTTAATGTCAAAGGTGATTTCGAGCTCGTCGTCAACCAAGTCATGAAAATGTCAAGCTGCCGAGATTCGAAGATGGAGGCTTATTGCCAAGAGGTTCGCAAGCTCGAAGACAAGTTCAACGGGCTCGAACTTCATCACGTTCCACGCCGCGACAACGAAGCCGCCGACACCCTCGCCCGTATGGCCTCGGGGCGAGATCCGGTCCCCGACGATGTCTTCCTTGAGGTCCTCACCAAGCCGACAATCAAGCTCAAGGACGACGTCACAGACTCCCACGCCAAACCGACAGTCGAGGAGCAAGACCAGGCCCTCGGGCCAGAAATCTTGGCAATTATTCCCGATTGGTCCATGGGAATTTACGCGTATCTCCAGGACGTCACCTTGCCGTCCGACACCAACAAAGCCCGACGGATCATGCGTCGGGCAAATGCTTACACCCTCATCGACAACGAGCTCTACAAGCGCAGTCCCAGTGGCGTTTTCAAACGCTGCATCCCTCAGACAGAGGGACTACAGCTCCTCGGCGACATTCACTCGAGAACCTGTAGACATCATGCCGCCCCGAGGACCCTCGTCGGCAAAATTTTTCGTCAAGGCTTTTATTGGCCTACAGCAGTCTCGGATGCGGAAAAGCTCGTGCGGTCCTGTAGGGGCTGCCAGTTCTACGCTCGCCAGACGCACCTACCAGCCCAGGAGCTACAGACGATCCCAATCACCTGGCCGTTTGCTGTTTGGGGGCTCGACGTCCTCGAGCCTTTTCGCAAAGCGCCCGAGGGCTTTACCCACCTCTTCGTTGCGGTTGACAAGTTCACCAAGTGGATCGAGGCAAAGCCGACCCCTTGCATCAGCTCGGGTCGAGCTGTCGAGTTCATCCGCGACATCATCTTCCATTTCGGAGTCCCGAACTCCATCATCACTGACAACGGGACTCAATTCACCAGAAATGTTTTCCGGGAGTTCTGTGCAGAGCATCACATCAGACTCGACTTCGCCTCTGTCGGTTACTCGAGAACCAACGGACAAGTGGAACGAGCCAATGGCATGGTGCTTCAGGGGCTGAAGCCTCGGATCTACGACTGCGTCGAGCGGTCCGCTGGGCGGTGGGCCCAACATCTCCCGTCCGTGTTGTGGGGTCTGCGAACTACCCCCAACAGAACTACAGGGTTCACTCTCTTCTTTATGGTGTTCGGAGCTGAAGCCGTTCTGCCGACCGACCTCGACTACAACTCCCCAAGGATCAGAGCCTACGACGAGCAGAAGGCGGAGGAGGCGCGACAGGACGCCCTCGATCAACTTGACGAGGCGCGTGACGTTGTCATACTCCGGTCGACCAAGTACCAACAGAGCCTTCGACGGCTACACGCTCGGCGCGTCAAGGGTCGAACTCTTAGAGTCGGCAATCTTGTGCTCAAGAGAGTGCAAGACAAGCGAGATCACCACAAGTTGTCTCCTCCATGGGAAGGCCCGTACGTGATCAAGCGAGTTTTAAAGCCTGGCACGTACAAACTGGCGACACAAGACGGCGCCGAGCTTGTTCACGCTTGGAATGTTGAAAACTTGCGTCGTTTTTACGCATAATAAAGTTGTTCGATATCTCTTCATCCTAATCACATCTCATCCGCTAACTATGTCTTTGGCAGAGAAGCACAGTCTGTTCGACCCCACTTCACTGCCCGGGGGCTATCATCAGAGTCCCACCCGAGGATCGAAACGATCGACCCAAAAATCCAAAGGCCCCGTGCCTCGTTAACGTCAAACTTAGGCTCAACGCCTATGTCGTTTCTCAGGGGTCGACCCCCACGGCTTGTGAAGCGTTTCACGAGTGATTCGGCCTAACTCATGCGGACTACGAGCATCCTTGTTCGGAGCAATCCTCACGGCTAACGGTCCGACCCAGCGCCGGTGATGCTCTTAGGTCCGAGTCCGACACTCGACCCTACGAGCTATACTCGACCCAGTCGCCTGACCAATGCCCAACGGAACGCAAAGAACAATGCGAAACACTTGACGTTAGAAAGAATCAGAAACATTAAGTCACATAACAAGTTTACACGTACTATTACAAACTACAAGCCAGAACAAGTTAGAGAGGAGGCAGACGGCCGAAGCGCTCCTTCATCAACGTCGGTCGGAGGAAGCAGCTGATTATCTCCTGCGCCTGAGGCTTGGAGTCTTCAAAAAGCTTCGCCGACGCTTCGTCCGATGTACCCGAGGTGAAACTCGCGGTAATACGCCCGATATCAGCATCGGGGTAATGGGACCGCAGGTGCGCCAACGTCAACGACGCCCCGTCCCGCAGGGCAACGAGCAGCTCAGTGCGGATCAGCCCCGGCAGCATCTCCAACACTCGAGACGCCCGATCCACCGACGTGCTCAGGTCTTGGGTGTCGTCGAACACCTGGTGGACCAGCGCTCGAACCGACCACAGCAGCTTCTGGAGCTCTACGGACACACCTGCATCTCAAAAATTTCAGGGACCAGTTTCCCCGGCAAATTAACAAAACTCATTTGTTACTTACTCTTATAACTTTTGTGCGCAGCCTCAGCGACCGACCGCTCGTTGACTAGATCTTCTCGAAGCTGAGCAGTCGACGCTTCTAGCGAAGCAGATAGCTTCTGCACCCTCGCCAGATCCACCATGTACTTCCTCGCCTCGGCCTCCAAAACGCTGAGACGAGCCTCTGAAGTGTCACGGCTCTCCAAGGCGAGGCGACATAGCTCTTCCGACCGCTCCAGTGCGCCGTCAGCCGCTTCCTTGGCCTCTTCGGCCAAGCGTGTCCGATCCTTCAGCTCCTGGATCTCTCGGGCGCTACCCCTCCTAGAGTCCTGCGCAGTCCAATGCAAGCGACAACAGGGTGAACTCTCTTGCTAAGTTAATGAACTATAAGACTACTTACTTGCACAGGTCTGGCGCAGCAACCCGACCTCCTCGCCAAGACTCCTCTCGATTTGTAGCCGAGTGATCTCCATCTGGAACTCCTGACTACCTCTCTAGAAGCCTTCAGCACGTTTTTCAGCATCCCCAAGGGCGAGGAGTCGGTTAGCGACCAACTTCCTGGCTTTGTCCCGCTCGTTGCGGGTCCGCGAAAGCTCTCGACGCAACACCTCGACCTCCGACCGACTGAGATCTTGTGAAGGCTGGCGGAGCACCCTCTCAAGGGTCCCCTGCGAAACCCGCCAATCAGGTTTACGTATACTTTCAAAAATTTTAAATACCTAAACTAACCTGGCAGAGCGTCCCATAGGGATCGGCCATGGTTTCCAGAAACTCCTCCAGGCATTCCTGGGCGCTTTGCATATGAGTGAGCGCCGAGGAGACCCATTCGCCCCTCGCACACACCTGGTCGTACAGGAACCTCCAAGAATCCCAGACGGCCTCATTGGAGGTCGGAGGACCAGGTGCCGGATGGCGACCTGTCGAAGCGGACGGGGAAGGATCCGGCCTCCGCCTCAAGATCCGGGGACGCCCCAAGTCTACCCGTTGCGTGGAAACCTGCGCCGCAGCCACCAACGCTGTTGAAGTAGATCCTGCGGTCGGCGGCAAGGCAGGCACCGCTGACGCCAAAGGCTCCCTCAGAGCCGACGGCGCACTCTCTTCCCTCATCCCTAGGCCAGGGGATGACTCGGCTCGACTACTCAGGGGCACCGTCATCGGCTCCCCGACTCCCACGTCCCCGGCAATAAGACCCGGGGCCAGTGGAGCGCTCACCTCGGCCTCAGCGACCGAGGGTAGCTCCTCCCCGGCTTCTTTGCCTGGGAGTCCACCTTGGCCACCCTCAGCCTCGGTACTCGGAAGCTGCGCCTCCTCTTCCACCCGCTCCTCTGCGGTTTCAACCGTAGGTGCCGCACGAGGAGGCGATGGCGGAGGACGTGATGTCAGCCTTTCCTTAGATGCGACCCTCGCCGTTTGGATTCGTGGTGCGCCAAGAGAAGAAGGAGCCCTTCAAAGCACGATCAAAATCCTAGTCACTTCACAATATCAGGTAAAATATCCGATTAAAATAAGAATACAGATACTCACCGGCTCGACACCCGCATGGAGAAGGGCAGGCTTTCGCCTGGCGAAGTCTGACCAACCCCAGCAACCGGAACAGTCGGGGTCGAGGCGAGGGCGGAGGGACCGGATTCCTTCATCCTTGACTTTTTTGCAGGAGGCCCCTCGGCACTCTCTGTCTCCCTTGCCCGCTGGTGACGAAGACGCTCCGTAAGCGGTACGTCGTCCGACGAATTGGAGTCCGACAGAGCCGCCGTCGAGACTACCCGCGCTGAGCTCGAAGCTGGCACTTTCCCCGATACGGCTGCGGCTAGTGACCGCCGGGTTGGGGGAGGCAACCAGTCGCCCCCGAAGGATAGGGAGACCAAGACTCAGAGGAGGAGACCCCCTGAGTCGAAGCCGCGGTCGGAACGGTCAGCGCGACCACTGTAGCTATCGGCGCCACGGCCGACGCCATCGAAGGGGCAACGGCCACGGTCGGAGTCAGCGTAGCGGAGGGAGTTGCGGACGTCGGCTGTGCCGAGGGCCCAACAGAGGGTATCCCGAGGCTGACCCCTCCGCCTGAAGACTCAACACCCGGCATCGCCAAGATGCCGACCTCTTCAGCCAGCACCATCACAGGCGCCGACGAGTGTGATGGAGGAACGCCCTCCTACACAAACAAAGATAAGCGCCCTCAATCTTACAATGTACCATTTACTAATAAATGCAGGTAAGATAACTTACCAATCGACCCTGCTGGTGCTCGGCATCTAGAGGAGCCGGTCCCTTGCTCGCTCCGGCGAGAGTGTCGCCTTTCAGCAGGCGTGAGAGGCGTTGTCTCACGCCGTCCTCTGACAACTCTGACTAGAGGATCTCCCGAGTCGTGTCGAACCGCCCGGTGTAGTCGCACATGAGTCAGGCGCGGAGGCCGAGCGGCTGAATGCGACGGCGGATGAAGGTATCGACAAGACGCGCCCCGGTCAAGCCCACGTCGTCTAGCTCGGCCATCCGGACGAGCAGGTCTTCAATGTCAGCCTCTTGCACGTCGCTGAGGCCGGCATTCCAAGAATCCAAGATCGCCGGCGGTTCGAGGTCGAACGCCGGCAGCTCGGGGGTAGTGTTCTCGATATAGAACCACCCCCCGTGCCATCCCTTCAAGGAGTCCTTCAATGGTACGTTGTACTCCTGGCGATTGTTGCAAAGACAAATCCCCGCGCCGCCGACGGCCCGGACCACACCACCTTCTTTCTGAGGCTGAACGCGGAAGAAGTACCTCCACAAGTCGAAGTGGGGATCAATCCCCAGGAAGGCCTCGCACAGCGTGACAAAGGCCGAGATCTGAAGGATGCCGTTGAGGCTGAGATGATGAAGACGCACGCCGTAATACTCCAACAAGCCGCGGAAGAAGTTCGATGACGGCAGCATCAGCCCACGCTCGTGGAACTCAATGAAACTGATGATCTCGTTGGCGCGAGGCGACGCAACCACCTCGCGGTACGCCGCGTGCCATCGTCCCGCGCCTCTCGGGGGGAGCTGTCCAAGCCCCACCGAGGCGGTGAGGATGCTCTCCGAGACAGTGGACGCTTTCCACTGGGAAGCCATGTAGAGTCGAAGCCGGAATCGAGAACGAAGAGCAAGATGAAGAGCAAGCACAAGGAAGACAAAGGAGCACTACGCGAGGATCAGAAATCAAGATGACGAAGACCGAAGGATGAACCATCCCCCCCATTTATAGAAGCTGACGTGCCGGTTCGACACCGCCCGATCGTCGACGCTCTAAACCGACATATCCATCTGCACTCATTGACGAGTGGGTCCAAAAAGCGCTCCTAGCAGGCACTTGAACCTAAGCCCACGGAAGAATTCCGTCACCCAAATGCCAACAAATGGGCCCATGAACCACCCTCAAAATTGAATCGACAAGAGGGAGACAGCGTGGCATTAACGTGCAGTTAATGCCTGGCAACGGCGCCCTTGATGGGACTTGAACGTCGCACTTCGCTGGTCGTGCGATGGACCAATACAACTGTCCAGAACAACCGGCAGTTACAATTCCAAGACGCTACATCCGATGTCCACCTGGATGCGGAAGAGTCGTTCGATCGTCGAAACAACGATCAACGGACCATCGATAACACCGTGAATCGATTCACGGTCAGGCGTAAGGTTGGGCGAACCCCCCCCGACCGAACCGACAGCTGCCAAGAACGCTGATCATGGGAAGATTGGTCAAACCGGCCCCCTAAGCGTTATGTAGATCATGAACAGAGGCCAGCCAAACCAGTCTTATCTAGGCATTTTTCCTGGTATCAAGCTAATGATGAAAATTAGCTTCCAACCGACCCCAGCGGTGGGAGTCCGTCGGCATGACGCTTCAGCCCACGCTCGACCTCTTAGGTCACTCGAGGGCTCGGGGGCTACTATCGGAATAGTATACCTCGGGTGCTTACGGATCAACCTCTACAACGCAGCCCACCTGTGGACCACGGCCCAACGGCCCACCAAGGACATCACAAAGACGGCCTGGCCCCGGCGGTCGGGAAGTTCCGTTTAGGCTCAGAAACAGAGCCGTTCCGACCTCCAGGGGTCGGGACCCGAACTATCGGGATCCTAGCGGTCAGGATCTGTTCGCTGACTGCTAGGGAGCAATCATCAACCGAACAGACGTGTCATCTCAAAATCCCCAGCAACGTGCATGAGATAAATGATCCGAAAGATTCCGTAACTACCCGGCCAGGCGAGGAACAACCTCCCGAGTGATAAAGCTGGGCAATAAAGTATCTCTGCTCTTCCTCAGGGAATAATAGTACGAACGAGAAGCATCGATCGCCCGGCCTGAACTTCGGAGAGAGCAACCCTCTGGGACTGCGGCCCCACCTGTCAAAGGGCCATCCGTTTCCGTAGGCGGCAAGATGCTTAAACCATGGTCCGATTACTCCAACCATGGTTCGGTCAAAGCAACTCAGGTTCGCCCCTATATAAGAGATACCCGGGCAACAGTGCTGGAGGAGGATAAAACAAGAGAAGAAACAAGATTAACAAGCTAATACACCCAGAGCGATAGTGAAAATCACCACTTGATAACTACTTCTATCACGCAAGCTAGGGACTCTCGGATCCATTCGGGGCCCTTCCGCATTGTACTTTCGTGTTCTTGAGATTCATACGATCGATCTCTTGCCTCTGGACATAGGGTATTACGCCTCGAGGCGGTCCGAACCAGGTTAACTTTTGAGTCTCATCTGTAAGCTAGGCCATTCGATTCCAAAAACGCAAAATCTCCCGTCCAATCGTATAAATTTTACTGTGCCGGTGTACGAAATAGCGACAGAAATTGGAAGAGGGGTATAATAACTGTTTCTGGAATATTGGAGCAGCAGGTAACAGAAATTGGTTACTGTAGTTCTCAGAAAAAAATCGTTGCTGTTCAGAGTTCATTTGCCGATTATTTCATATTATTGTCATATATATTTCATTCAGGTTCGAAAAGTTGAAGAAATTTTCTGAAGGTATTTGGACAACATGTTGCTATCAGTCATCGAAGGATGGCTTGCCTTCAGGGAACCTGGAGAGTTTAGTGGTCCTTTTTTTCTCCCCTGCTGCAGTCAAGAAGCGGTTTGACCTTACAATTTTCTAATTGTTAAGATTTTTAGGTCTGCAAATGAGAACTATATTCACTTTTTACTCAGTTTGGCAAGCTTATCTGAATAGAACAAACGTTGCACTCAGTTGGACGCTGCAGAAATACGATCTACAGTGATAGCTCATGCTTAACTGGACATGTTTTGCCTACTCACAACCATGATTTTTTTTAAATGAACTACCTGTCACTTTAGAACTTCACTGGCTATATACATTAATTTCTGGACCTGAGAATGCATGTATTGTTCATAACGCGAGCTTAACACTGCCCTTAACACTGGAACGGGCTATGCATAGCCATGTACTATGCCGTACCCAAATGAAATTTACAGCAATAAGTGATGACCAGAGTGTATTTTAAATTCAATATCGTCAGTTGGGAAAAGAGCTATATTAGTTATTTTTTAAAAAACATTTTTTGCTCTAAAATTTGTGATTAACAATATATATGCCAGATATGCGGAAAACGAGATCCAGCGAGCCTTGTTACCTGCTTCTTGAACATTGGTGAGTCATCGAATAATATGTACATCGTTTCTGATCTTTTGTCAGGTCATGATAACTCTCGATTTGATAGAGATGCGACACACAATCGATTCGGTCTCAAATCAACACGATTCGAACCCCACAATCGAAGTACCACTTCTCCTCTGGTTATCAACTGTGCGCACAAGATTGATCTCGCCAAGAAGGCTAATCTCAACCAGCAAATCAAAGAACAAGCAACAACAAAGAAAAACGCAACTTAATTGCGAAATCTGAATTAAATCATGAAGTTGAAAAACCAATGAACCGTCAAACAACGAAACTGTTTCATAACAGAAGAAAACTAATCAAAATCTATCTCTAATGATGACGGCAACTGATTATATAGAGTTTAGGATGACTTTAGGGGCAAACACTAATACTAATATGCTTAGAAAAGATACACGGCTCAAAGATCAAAAAATAGTGTCGCAGCACCCGAGACAGTTTCTGGGCATCATCTTGTTTTAATGATTTCTGCTGATTCGGGTCGAATTTGGAGATGAGACCAGTGCTGTTAGAAAAGTTATCTTTGTTAGCTTTCCAACCATATCTACAACATTCAAAATGGAGTTTGTACGAGACCGAGGTGTCCGTTTCAGTGTAGGCTATTCCTGGAGTTCGAGTCTGACTCAAACTTGAGTTGTTTGGATCTCCTCCAGGGTCGAACGTGAGGTTCTGATTTTGAGCATCTTCAAGTCTTTCTTCATGCTTTTCTTGATTTTCTCTAATATTTATAATCATGATAAAGTTATTAGATAGCAATCTATTCTCAAAGGAAGGAAGATATGTGTTTAGAAATGAGCTCACCTCTAATTTCAACTGTCGTAAGTGAGTTTTATCAAAACTAATTTCAGAAGTCTTGTATGTATCTAAAAGAGAGATATCCTCATCATTCTCCTTTTTTGTTTTGGAGTAGTCCTCGACTCAAGTTTATTATCGAGACCTTGACTCCATCATACTCTACAACCTACATAAAAAAGTGAAAGCCACAGAGGTATTTGAAACGCAATCACTTTGTGACTCAAAGATTCTTATAATCTCAGCATTCTCCTCTTTTTGATGAAAAACCATCTTCGGCTTGCTCACTTGGGTATCATGATACTTCTGTAAATGGTTAGTAACAGGAGCGCACAAATAGCTAGAAAGATCACGAGATGCAAACATGACATCTTTGCACACTAAAGCATCACATAGAGTACTTTTATCATAAAAATCAGCAAGATCATTCTTTTCAAAAGCCATAAAGTGTGTTGTTTTCATCAAACAAGAAGCCAAAAATCAGCAAACATGACATAGTATGACATTTTATATTTTTATCATCTAGTTTGTTATTTATTTTCACTATGCAAGAAGATTTCAAATTTGAGCAAATATAACTCTATGCACCATAAACACACCTCTATGATCAGAGTTGCTTGTAACATAAAAATGAGTTCTAGTTAACAAATGCAATTCAGGTTTAGAAAATATTGTCCTCTCTACTGTAGCAAGGTCAAGAAAAGAATCATATTCAATATAACCCATAGTGTTTAGAGAAGATAACAATTTCAGTTTATCTTTTTCACATGTAATAGGAGTGAAATGTTTAATTTCAGCACTAGTGAATGAATAAAAATTAAGAGTATCATATTCATTCACTTCTTGTTGCATAGAAAGAATAAAAATATCAGCACACAACTTTTCTTTATCACAAGAACTAGTGGAAAATCAAACATTGACAAAGGTAAATGGATAAAAGGTGATACTAGCGATTGCTTTACAAAAGTAGGATAGATAAAAAATTTCAGTGCAACAAAAATATTGTCACCTTTTGTAGATCGATGTTCAATAAGTTTCTTTTCAGTAATACCTTTTGGCGTATTATCAGCAGTCTCATCTTGACCATGCATATAACATTGTGTATTTCTTTTTTTTTTCATGTATGTATCACTTTTATCTTCTTGTTTTATCTCAATTTTCTTCAAAATGTTAGATGCAATAAGAGGTACAGTAGAAACCTCCTTCAAAGAGTGTTCATCACAACTATACATAGATTTTAAAGATGTATCAACAAAAAAAAATTTCATTGAAATTTTAGCATCACTCCATGTTCGAATATATTTTTTTGTTATAATTAAATGTTGCCACAAAGTTAAAGCATGATCAATTAATGCACGACCAACATTCAAAAGCTTTCTTCTTTCAGCTTTCTTCTTTCACTCATACGGCATTGTCCAAATAGTGTATACATCTCTTTTTCTCAAACAATATATTTTATAGAATCTAAACTATCATATAAAGGAAGAGATAAAAAAATATAATTACTCATGCAAGGAGATGATATAGCAATAGTCTGAATCTAATGCGTCCTTTGATCTTGTGCGACATCTCTTTGCGGTAGATAACATCTCTTATAGCTTGCCAACAAATTGTTCTAAAACTCAATGTGTTTTTTACAGTTTGCCTCAAAATTATTAAGGACTCTTTGCAAAGCAGGGCTCACATTGTATTCACATTCTTTTCTTCCTGTCATGGTTAAAAAAATAGCATATGAACAGCAAAAAAAATATTATTCCTGCAACTACAGTGAGATGAGTGATGAAAATTCTGCAAAAGAAAACGCCTTACCGAGCTATTACAAGATTCTTACCAAAACGAAGCAAAGGATGGTGCAACCAGTGGGAGGAGAAACTAGGGAGTCGTAATTCCACAATTGTAGGGCCAAATACAGTGATGATATGAGATTGATATGTGAAGCTTGGAGGGCTGAAATAATGATTATTGGAACATAATTCTATAACAGAGAGTAATATTGAATAAGTGTTCTAAGTAGTATGTTTTAGTTGCTTGCCGCATTTTATAAAAAAATTTAGATGTTACAAGAATATGAATAAAGATATCAAAGGGCAGCAACAAGACAAATGATAAGGCTTCAAAAATCAGTAAATTTTTCAGCACTTGAAAAACCAGAAAAGGTTAATTCTCGGCTTCTTGGTCATTAAATTTTTTATTTTTATTTTATTTTTTGATATTTTTTTCAGAATTAGAAGCACAAAAGATGGTACACGACCAAATTTCAGCTCAATATGATGAAAGATGTGGACTGCAGAAAATCTCGAATTGCTGTTAAATCTGTGTTGAAACTTCGGAGCGCAAAAACAAAAACTTTTGTTCTGAATTTGTTGAATCTAGGATAGTCAGAGGATGGAAAATTTTCTGTGAATATCCCAAAAAATACTTATATGTCTAATTTAGAGTTCAGAAACAAAAGTTATGACTATTTTAATGATGGATCTCCAAATCAGATTTTTTTGAAAGGCTGAAAACATATTTGAATTTCAAATTAGGTGCGGATTTTGTTGACGATTTTTTGGATGATTGAGCAGCGGATAAATATGGAGAGTTGGATCTATGAAGGGTGGATCTGGTTGTGATCGAAATATGGGTTGGGTGGGTGGGATAAAATGTCAATGCAAAAGAAACAATTAACTGATGTGACATGATAATAGATCTGAACACGATGTGGATGAACGAAGAAGGAAAACACTTGAATACAAAATGATCATGAAATTCAGCAACCAAAACATAAACTAAGAACAAAAAACTCAACCTTACAGACTCTAAAATAAAATTATACAAAGGCTAAACACGGCTTGGACAGGAAAACAACTAACAATCCAATAATTTTTTTTGTGTTGCGGCTTTTCTGTAGACGATAGGATGAATGCAAAATAAACAAAGATAGATGTGAACCTGACGGTATACCTGAAGCTCTGATTACCACTTGATGTATACGTGGTTCCCGATCTTCCGTCAGGTAGTGATAACTCTCGATTTGGTGAAGATACGACACACAATCGATCCGGCCTCGAATCAACATGATTCGACTCTCGCAATCACAGCACCACTTCTCCTCTGGTTATCAACCGTGCGCACACGATTGTCTTTGCTAAGAAGGCTAATCCCAGTCTACAAATTGAAAAACACAAGCAAGAACAAAGAAGAATGCAACTCAATTGTGAAATCTGAATTAAATCACGAAGTTAAAAAACCAACAAACCATCAAACGACGAAATTGTTTCATAACAAAGAAAAACTAATCAAAACCTATCTCTAATAATGGCAGCTACTGATTATATAGAGTTTAGGACGATCTTAGAGGCAAACACTAATACTAATAGGCTTAGAAAAGATACACGGCCCAAAGGCCAAAAGATAGTGTCGCAGCACCCGGAGCAGTTTTTGGATGCCATGTTGTTTTAATGATTTACGTTGATTCCGGTCGAATTTAGAGATGAGACTGGTGTCGTTGGAAATGTTATCTTGTTAGCTTTCCAATCATATATAGAACGCACTAAACGGAACGCGTATGAGACCGAAGTGTCCGTTTTAGTGCAGGCTGCTCCTAGAGTCCGAGTCTGACTTGAACTCGAATTGTTTGGATCTTCTCTAGGGTCGAACGTGCGGTTCTGATTTTAAGGATCTTCAAGTACTTCTTCATACTTTTTTTGACTCTCTCTAATATTTTTAATCATGATAAAGTTATTAGATAGCAATCTATTTAAAAAAAACATGTATTTAAGAACGAGCTCACTTCTAATTTCAACTGTCATGCGTAGGGCTGGTCCTGACTTTTTTTTTGACTGGTGCGGAACTAAATTAGAGGCCCCCTTAATATATACGATAAAAATATTATAAATATTTAAAAAATTTAATCATACATAAAATTATAAATTTAAAAGAGATGCAAATTAGAGCATATCAAATTTACTGAACAAAGACTATATACTTAACCACGAAGTTTCCTCCATTATGACAAATCGCAAGAGAGGCCAAAATTAATCCACATGTATGTAGCTTGTTTGTATAAATGAGAATATGATTGAGCATAATGCATTATATGTTTATACGAAAATTAAGTTGTTACATTATATATTTGTACAAAAATTAAGTTGTTTAATCTATGTAACGAGCAAACACAATATCGAGTGATATAAATATACTTATATGTGTAATCCATATATATGCAGATGGGGCCCTTGAAGTGGGGGGCGCCTAGAGCGGCCGCACCTCTTGCCCCCCCTCCAGGACCGGCTCTGGAGGTGTGTGAGTTTCATCAATAATAATTTGAAGAGTCTTGAGTGTATCTACATGAGAGATATCCTCATCATCGATCTTGTTGAAATACATGACCGCCTCCGTCGGTTCTCCGCCGCCAGGGCCGGTCCTGGAGGGGGACAAGAGGTGCGGCCGCTCTTGGCCCCCCAACTTCAAGGGCCCCATCTACATATATATACAGACTACACATATAAGATATTTATATCACTCGATATTGTGTTTACTCGCTACATAGATTAAAACAACTTAATTTTCGTATAAACATATAATGCACCATGCTCAATCATATTCTCATTTATAAAAACAAGCTACATTCATGTGGATCAATTTTGGCCTCTGTTGCGATTTGTTATAATGGACGAAACTTTATGGTTAAGTAGATAGTCTTCGTTCAATAAATTTGATATGCTCTAATTTGCAACTTTTTTAAATTTATAGTTTTATGTATGATTAAAATTTTTAAATATTTATTATATTTTTATCATATATGTTAAAGGGCTCTCTAATTTAGTTCCGCACCGGGAAAAAAAATCAGGACCGGCCTCGTCCGCTGCCCCCATCGCTCAGTCACGTCAGCACTAGCACGGCCACACTACCTCCCCATCAACAATCGCCGTATGGAGGAGACGCACTCGCCGCAGAATGGCACCGCAACAAGCAAACCGCTCGACCTCCTCGAGCTTCCTCATGAGATTGATTTGGCCTGCTGTCACCATGGGCGGCGACAGTGTAGATGGTGAGGCAGAGATGGCCTAGGCGTGGCGGGTGGGATGGTGCCTGCGTGTGGCAGGCAGGGCAACACCTTGGCAGTGGTGGACAGTGCTGCGCGTGGCGGTGGTGGCAGACGGTGCGGCAAGCAGCGAATGCTTGGCGGACAGAGCGGTGCTCGTCAGAGATACAGATATCTTGGCTGGCAGGTGCGGCGCTAGGGGCAACCATGAATGGAGGAGAATGGAGCTCCCAATGGTGGAAAAAGGGTAGGTTCGTTTTGCTTTTAGTCGGGCGGATGGGCGGAGCTGTGGCCGGATTGTTCGGCGTCAAAGCATTAGAGACCACGGCGTCGGGTGCGTGACACGAAGATGGAGTGGTGGCCGGATTTTTCGGCGTCAAAGCATTGGAGACGACGGCATCGGGTGCGCGACGAAGATGGAGTGTACTGCTGCCCTTTAGAAAAATAATAAGTAGGAGAGATAGAATAAGAGTGGATGATAAAAGTAAATCAGTTTTTAGTATGAAACACTCTTTGCTTTGTTCTGTTCCTTTTCTGATGAGATTTGTAATCTTTTTTAAAGTTCACATATGTTCATTGCCATGCATTTTATTTCTTGGTTAACTTTTCCTCCCTGTATTATTGATGATTATAATATTTTTCTATTTTTTTAATTTGTTGGAGGCACGAATATCTTATTCTGCCCAATCTTGCTTTTGTCTCTAAAATATGTAAGTTACATTCTGCCTAGTCAACTATAATTGTAATGCTCATTTCATTTATAGTTGATTCTTTTAGTGGCTAGTATTATCACTTCTATTATCTCCGAAATTAATGGTACATAAAAAGTCATTGTTAGCCATCAAATTGCATTTTCATATCATTATGTAAACATTCATAAACTCCTGCAGCAACACGTCAGATAATCATTTACCGTCTCCGTTTTCAAATTATTGACATCGTTAACTTTAGATGTCAATTTTGACCATTCATCTTATTCAAAAATTTGATTCAAATGTGTAAAATTATAATTCATAGTTCTAACTAACTACTTTGATAATAAAATAAATTATGACAAAATATATAATATTCATTAAATTTTTTTAATAAAATGAATGATTAAAGTTAATGTCTGAAGTCAATGGTGTCAATAATTTAAAAACGAAGAGAGTAGTTCTTAGAGTATCTCTAACAGTTTTTTTATAGTCCCTCTTAAATTCAGTTATAGGAAAGATGTAAAAAATCTTCCTCAATAGCTCCCATAAAACCTCCCTAATTACATCTAGAGGATTTTCTGGGATCCTTAGTCCCTCACGTAACTAACCTGTGTGACTGATCGTTTACTTGATATGAATTTAAACTATATTAGAATATATTTAGAGAAGCTGTTGAAAGAGAAAATTAAATTAGTCTTCAAAATCTTTTTGATTGGTCTTAAAAATCATCTTTAAAAATTATCTGATTTTTTAAGGGTGTGTGGGAGATGCTCTTATTACACGGCCTCCCCCCCGCGGTCCAGAGAATCCTCCGCTTTTTCCCCGCGACTCCCCCGTAGTCCCGTGGACTCCCGGCTCCAGATCTGCTCGCCGCCGCCGTCCTCCTCCCCCACCCGGAGCTCCCTCGGCCAGACGTGCTAGGCGGCCACCTCCCTGAAGCTGTGCGCGGCCCCGACGGCCCGTGCTGCGCCCTGACCACGCCGACGGCCGTCGCCCAGGCCCGACCACACCGACGGCTGTCGCCTGCCCCGACGGCCTGCCCCCGACGCTGACGAGCCTGCCGCTTGGCCTCCTCCCCAATCCCTAATCCTCCTTCCTTTCACATCCCAGGCACCTCTATAGCCAGGCACGCACGGGAGCTCTCCGATCCCAGTCAGCGGCGGCCGAACGGGGAACAAGCCTGCCGCTAAGCCTCCTCCTCCAGGTCAGAGCCAAGATCTCCTCCCCAATCCCTAATCTTCCTTCCTTTTCTGTAGTTGACATTTAGGGTGTGATTGGTTGCTGGAATCGGCCAGGGCCTGGCCAGGGGACTCATGCAGGCCCAACTGAGCCAGTTTCTATGGGTGCAACCATCCGTGACTGGTTTTCTTGAGCGTCTCCAGCATGTGCCGGTTGGGATATTGTTTGGTTGGTTGATTTCGCACCTGACTTGCATCTACCGATGCAAGGATTTCTGATTGGTAGGGTGAGAAGGATCCAATTACCTTGCACTGACTTGGTGAGCTTACCACCGTTCTTTTCCCTCTTTCTGGCGCCAACCACATCAGTTCTTTGGCGCCAACGATTTCACCTTTGACACCAGTTTCATACCGGTCATTTGAGCAGAAAACAGAGCACGATCGTGCCAGCAGAACAATGTCAATTTAAAGCACTACAAATTGAGAACTTTTTACAGCATTCTTACAGTGAAACCAATATCATTAAAGCATTTTACGTTGAGCACTGATACATTAAAACAAGGTAGAGAATACACCAAAAGAACATAACAACAGATACATTTTATAATGATATTTAACAAGTCTCAATTATGAGCATATGGCGAAAATCGAAGTCCCAAATTTATCTCCACCCTGCAAAAAAAAAAAAAGCCACCGGAAAAGATACTTTTTTGTGTGTGATGTGTCACAAGAGAAATGGAAGCCTTTCCGACAAAGCACAAGAACCGAGCTGCGCTCAAGAATCAATAGAAATGGGGGAAACTCAGGAACCAAGCTTGCACAGCAGGTTGCCAGTGAACTCGCGGTGCTTGATGACGAGCCAATCGCCGGATGTGGAGCCACAGTAGCGCGCGTGGCCACCGTTGACCAGGAAGGAGAGCTTGTAGGCGGATCTGTCATGTAGGCTGAAGAAGGTGAACCGGGTGACCATGAGTTCGGCCGGCACGGTTACGCCATCCGCCTCCTCGAGCGCATCGTCACGGTTGTGCAAGCGTTCACGCTTCCGGAAGCTGAACAGGGAAGAGGCCACTTCACCGCCGGGAGCTGAAGAAGTTGATGAGGAAGACGAGGGCAGCGACGCAAAGAAAATGGAGCGGTAACCCTGACCTCACCGCGTTGGCGTGGCTTTTATTCGCCTGCACAAGCTCTCGCGCGGGTTCTCCGTCACCTTGGAAGGTCACAGCCAGGCCCAGTAGCGAAGCTTGCCCCCCGCGTACTCATCGGGCCAGGCTACGGAGGTACGACTGAATGACACGGGCTTGGCTCTAGGCTTCAAGTGAACAACCAAACACGCGCGAGTTTCATAAAATGGGCCTGGCCGGGTGGTGCTGCGGGAAACCAATCACAACCTTACACTCAGTGTAACGGGAATGGGCTGATCCCTGAACTAGGGGTAGGGCGTGGGGATGATGATTGCTTTGACCGGGAGGGGGCTGGTGGGGGTTGTTCCTCGGAATCGAAGGAGGGAAGAAGGGGCTGCGGTTATGTGTACCATTGTTGTTTGACGAAACTGTGCACTATTATTGCGAAACAATAATTGCAAATACATCTTTTTTTTTGTTTGGAAATACAACTTGGTGGTTGGACCCTTCCCGGGACAATGCACAAGTGAGAGCTACGTGCACTGGGCTGTCCTTTTAGAGTGAATTCCTTATTCGCCCCTGAAAATTTATCCAATTCCCTTATTCACGCTCATTCTTAATTTTTCTACCCTAATTTGCCCTAACTGCTATATAAAAGCATATTTTTTATCCATCTAAGTTGAAAAAAATCAAAATGCCTTGAAACTAAGGGAAGTAAAATTTGATATTCTTAAACATGTATGTAACTACATCAAACAAATTTTACTTCCCATAGTTAAAACTATTTTGGTCTTTTTCAACTTAGATGAGTAAAAATTCTGTTATTATATAGCAGTTAGGGCGAATTAGGGAAGAAAACATTAAGAATGAGGGCGAATAAGGGAATTGGAAAATTTTGTGGGCGAATAAGGGATTGGATAAATTTTCGAGGGCGAATAAGGGATTTACTCGTCCTTTTAATCTAGTTAATTGATTGATTAAAATGAGGGCTTCACCGTGCTTAGAGAGGGGAAATCATTTTCAGAGGGGAAATCATTTTCAGAATTCATCTGTACAGTTCAATATTTGTCAATGTATAGGTTCACGAGTTAATACTTATAGACTGGCCTCCTAACTTATGTCTAGTGTATTATGATCTTGCAGATGTCACTTGATTTTTGTGAGTAATTATCATTTGACTTGAGTACTATGGAGGAACTGAAAGTCAAGGCATCTGATCAGCCACCTAGTAATGTGGATAACCAGGATTCAGTCGCAAGATCTGTTACTACTGCTGATCCTGTTCCTCTGGCTGCTTCAAGTGATTCTCCCAATCAGTCAGCGGTTGCAAGTCCTGCTGCTGATTCTGCTCCAACAAAAGATGCTGCAGGAAGTGAGGCACCAGCATCCATGTTTTCTTCATCTGGTTTATCCTCCTGGGCTCGGAACCTGAAACTTCCTCAGCCTTCGTCAACTCAAGAATCACCAACAGGAAAGAACACTTTTTCTCGTTTTACAAGTGGCCTTGGATTGCGTTTGTCTCCAAAAGCTGGACAGCAAGGTGATAGCGGCGAAGGAAGTACCTCCCCAACAACAGCACCATCTGGTGTTTTTGGATCTTTGACAAAAGGCATTGTAGATTCCTCCAAAAGTGCTGTAAAGGCGGTGCAAGTCAAAGCTCGCCACATGGTATCACAGAATAAAAGAAGATACCAGGTAGTTTAATTTACGCATCTGCATCTGTGATTTCACGTAGCTTTTGCATCCTATAATGATCTCAAACCTCAATAGTATAGCATGATCAGGGCCCAGCTATCCATCCATCCCTTTCTCTGATATAATTTATGCTTTGTTTTGTTTTTCATTTTATGAAATCTGATCAGAACATTGTTTTGGAAAAACTTGCTTCCATGTTCGACTGTGTAGTCCATTTGTGTTGACATTTATAATATGAGCTGTCCCATATTTAACTCGCTGCAGCCAGTCATATCCATCAAATTGTGAGATTTTGTATTTCTATCCAGCACAAAACATTCTAAGCAGTTTGCGGGCAATTAAATTGTCACACATATTTTCTAAGTAGTTTATGTCATTCTAATTGAGTGATCTTGTATCTTTCTTTATAATGATAGTAATTCATTAGTTTTATATAACAAGGACAATTGGAGATTCTGTATTGGGAGGGGGATACTTTTTGAACATCCAATATCATAATTAAGCAGTCAGTTGTTGTTATCAATTTCTGATGAAGAATTCTTTATCAGAAAATTGGAATGATGATCCCTTAATTAATAAGTTTTTATAGTTTGGATATAAAGCAAAACCTCTTTTGATTCTGTTTCCTATGCAGGAAGGAGGATTTGATTTGGACATGACATATATTACAGAGAACATCATTGCTATGGGTTTTCCTGCTGGTGATTTAAGCTCAGGGCTTTTCGGATATTTTGAGGTTATTGTACTGATAAGATTTTAAATTTAGCCTATAGCTTGCTCCTTTATAGTTGTCCCATGCTAAAAGGGAGAGAATGTTTTTATTGCAGGGTTTCTACCGCAACCACATGGAGGAAGTCATCAGGTTCTTTGAAATGCACCATAAGGTAATTTTGTTTTATTTATCTAGACTCTAAACATACTTACTGGGTGACCCATGTCATATTTACTAATATCAATTAAAGATCTTGTCCGCTATCCTCTTTATGCATCCTTGGACACTAGCATACCCTTGAACGTGTACTGTTAACGTAATATGAAACAATTTTCTTTCTCGACAAAAATGACCTAGGTGAAGTGGAGCTTGCTGCTGCAAAAGATCTAGCATGAATTGGTTTTTAAGGATGTAACTAGTGTTGGAGGAATTGATATGTAACATGCTCCCTCTGTTCTTAAATTGGTGTGGTTAAGACACAGGGAGTATATGAATTATTTGTTTAACAAGGCATATTATAATTCAAATTTTCTTTCAGCAGTTTCTTTATTGTCTAATATTGGCATTCATTTTGGAAATATAATCATAAGTACAATATTATCTTCAGTTTGAAGGGAAGCCTTGGTGCAGTGGTAAAGTTGTTTCCTTTTGACCGTGAGGTCACGAATTCGAGTCTTGGAAACAGCCACTCGTAGAAATGCAGGAAAAGGCTGCATACAAAAGACAAAGCGATCGGACCCTTCCTTGGACCCTACGCAAGAGGGAGCTACCTGCACCGGGGCTGCCTTTTATATTGTCTTCAACCCTAACAGCATACTCCCTCCGTCCACTTTTAGTTGTCATCCTGGGTGTGGGCACGGGAATTAAGGAGTATGAAAAGGTAGAATGTATTGAAAACGAGGAGATAGATAGAGATGGGGATGTATTGGGAATAGAGAAAGGTGTATTGGGAAGCGAGGGTAACGAGTAAATGGGGAAACTTGTGGCCTCCAGGATAACAAGTATTGGGGATGGAGGGAGTAATATTTAAGAGCTTATTCATATCAAAGAACTTAGAACTGAGTGCGGTATGGTGGACCACACCTAGCAAGGATTGAAACCAGGGTGCTGAATTTGAAAGGGAGAAACTAATAGCCAATTCATGGAATCTCATCATCGCTACATAATAACTGTATTATAATTGTTCAATATATGAATGCTTTCTTTTTCACAAGATGAGCAGTTGAGCACTATGATAACTTTGGAAGATGCTTATTTGTTTTTCCACAAAATTGCACTAGTATTTGTGGTTCACTTTAATGCATGTAATGCATACACTACATCTGTTATTACAGTTCCTTTTTTTCTAAGAAAGTGCCTTAAAATATTAACTATCATGTTAATTTTGCAGTATTCATTCTGTTTCAATATTTCTAGTATAAATTTATAAACAAGTGCTCTTTTTTGCTGGTTTATCTTGTAGAGAAAATGCTAGTAAGTAATGTTAAACACTATGCATTTTACCTCGTAACCTGGTCATAGTTCTTTTACAGGGAAAGTACAAGGTTTACAACCTTTGTTCTGAAAGGCTGTATGATGCATCTCTTTTTGAAGGAAAAGTATGGATCACTTACTGTATTATATGCCACATATTGTGTCTATTTTCATATTTTTAATACACTTAGGGGCTGCTTGGATTGACGCCAGCGCAGCTGTGCCAAAAGTTGGCGTTGCCCACACGCGCCAACAGAAATTTGGTGTTCGTTTGGACTGGTTCTAAAAATTGGCCAGCCAACAAACGCGCGCCATGTAGTTATTTTTCTTACCAATGTCACGCGGAACAAGGGTGCCGAATTCGGCCGCCAACGCGCCGACACGTGCGGGCACACCAAGATTTGGCAACCTGCGTGCTGTCCACATCCAACGTGCCCTTAATGCTTGACATACTATTTTGTTAACAAATAAAGTTACTAGAAAATCAGGCACGCCTGCTGATTTATGAATGTTTCCATCTTTATTTCAGTTTTCTTTAACATAGCTTGGCAATTGCGAAATCAGGTTGTGACATCTGAGATCTAATATTTTCAAATCAATTTGCAGTTAAACATCTATGTTGTACTTGCTTACAAATAACACGATGAGGATCTTATTTCAAGTCTGTACCCTGGTCACTTTTATTGTATATGTTCAAATAAAGATGTGCATATTTCAGGTGGCATGCTTCCCATTTGATGATCATAACTGTCCTCCAATTCAACTTGTGATATCATTTTGCCATAGTGCCTACTCATGGCTGAAGGAGGATATAGAGAATGTGGTGGTCGTCCATTGCAAAGCTGGGAAAGCAAGAACAGGATTAATGATCTCAAGTCTTCTACTGTTTTTAAAGGTAATTACATGTCCATTGAATGACACCTGCAACAAAATCTTTACCAAATTTCTTCCTTTGTTTTCTCTTTTGTAATGTACAGTTCTTCCCAACTGCCGAGGAGTCCATTGAGTACTATAATCAGAAAAGATGTGTTGATGGAAAAGGGCTTATTATCCCAAGTCAGATTGTGAGTGACCTTCATATTATACAAATATATCTTTATAGTTGAGTCTCTATTCTGAAGAATATGTTATAACAATTACAGAGATATGTGAAGTATTTTGAGCGCATCTTAACTTATTTCAATGGTGAAAATCAGCCACCGCGCAGGTTTTTTTCCCAACCGTGTTATCGAAATGCATGTATATTGTGCTTTTTAGACATTTAGTAATTGAGCATTGATTATACTTTCCAGGTGCATGCTTAGGGGATTTCGTCTTCATAGATGCCCATATTGGATTAGACCGTACATTACAGTTTCTAACCACAATGGTGTGTCATTTCACAGAAACTGAAATATAATTCTTGCTACATTTTGATATATTATCTTGCATTGCATGACACGTATTTCATGCAGGTGTTCTTTTTTCTACAAAGAAGCATCCAAGGACAAAAGACCTTATGGTAAGTGTTATGGCAGCAGCAGCTACCGTTATCAGTTAGTTTCTCAGAGTTTGTTAGTTAAAGATTAGGTTGTTTAGGGTTTGTTAGTTTAAAGATTAGGTTGTTTAGGGTTTGTTTTTAGTTGTTTTAGGGTTTGTTTCTAGGCTACAGCCATGCTGTCTATATAAAGCAGGTAGGATATCCATTGAGGGTAAGCAACGAAGAAGTTAATCTTTCTAAAGGAGGAAGATTACTTTCAGTTGTAGCCGTGGCTGGGAACGTGTCCCAGCCCGGTGGTTCCTCTACCACAACAATTGGTATTCAGAGCCAGCAAGGCGCATTGCCCTCCATGGCCGGCGCCATCGATCTTGAGGCTGCCACTTTCTTTGCCAAGCTGGATTGGATGTTAGCGTAGATCGCCATCTTCAACGCCTGCAACGATCCTGCGACCACATTCTCTGCCAAGCTGGATCTGGCCTTGGCGCAGATGGAGAGCATCTGCCAACGTTTGGATGGCCGTGAAGCTCGCATCACGACAATGGAGACAAAATTGTCTCAGCCGCCTGTGACAATAGTAGCGCCACAGCCATCCCCATCATCATCACTAGGGTGGTCTGCACCATTAGCACCTTTATCATTGCCCCCTGTAGGTTCGCCTTTGACAGCAAATGTTGCACTGGCTGGTCCACCACCAGAGCTACCGCATTTGACATCTCCACCATCTTCACCATCGCTGCCACATCCGACACCAGTGACGCCTGATGCTTCATATCAGGATTCATCTCCCCTGCCATCAGTTGCATTGCATGTCATCACCTGTAGCACAGGATGTGCACTACTAGCTGCCATTTCAGCACGGTCTGCCACCACCGTTACATTTTGAATCAATGTTGCTGTGATGATTTTTGGCATTCTAAAGATGGAGCAATCGATATGCTCCACATCAATCATCACTTTGAAGGAAGAAAACAAGTCTGGCTGTTTTCCGTGGGAACCAGGAGTAAGGTGCTTCTTTCACTGGGAACCAGGAAGGTCGAGCTTTTTTGACACAGCTTGTGGACGAGTTGTCTTTCGTCGAGGAGAGTAATATTATGGCAGCAGCAGCTACCGTTATCAATTAGTTTCTAAGAGTTTGTTAGTTAAAGATTACGTTATTTAGGGTTTGTTAGTTTAAAGATTAGGTTGTTTAGGGTTTGTTTTTAGTCGGTTTAGGGTTTGTTTCTAGGCTATAGCCATGCTGTCTATATAAAGCAAGTAGGAGATCCATTGAGAGTAAGCAACGAAGAAGTTAATCTTTTCAAGGGGGAAAGATTACCTTTAGTTGTAGCCGTGGTTGGGAACGTGTCCCAGCCCGGTGGTTCCTCTACCACAACATAAGCATCTTCGCCTTATCAATAAATTCTTTTTTTTTCAGTAGTTCTAACGGATTTGCTTTACTATTGTTATGTTCCTTCCTTATCCACTATGCTATTACAGTATTTTGATGCATCAATCAAATCACTGGTTGTGCCTATTCTAAATTTTCTAATACCTGTTTGGGATAACTGATTACGGTGCACAAGTATTGACAGCTAAATTATGTAAAAGTGGAAAATAAACAAAATTCTCTATCTAGAATGGTATCCTCGGTCCCATGTCGTAGTAGGCCGGCCAAGGCCAAAGCGACGTGGCGTGGCAGGATGTCGGCCCTCAGGTGCCGCCTACCCCCCAAGGCGGAGTGGAGGCCTCCCACTCCGCGCTTTGGCGAGCCTAAGCGGGCACCTAATGGCACCTTTTTTTTTCACAAGTGTTGACTGCTTGCATATCACAATAACAACTACAACAAAGTCTTTTAGGCCTAAGCAAGTCGGGCTACCTAGAGATGAAACAGACAAGAACCAAAAAAAGACAAAGTGAAAAAGAATGAAACACAAGAAAAGAGAAGATAAAAAAGAAAAATTAAACAGCACAACCAAGATACTACTGTGAGAATGGATCGACCAAAAAAAAACAGGGCTGCCACGTAGATTGCTAATTTCCACTCTTTCATATATATAGCTACCTCTTTAATGATATTCCAATCCTTCATATCTCTTCATAAACTCCTTCCATGTCAAATTTAGTTGTCCTCTACCCCCTTCACATTCTTGAGGTGTTTTAATACACCACTACGCACCGATGCATTTTTAGGTCTTTGATGGACATGTCTAAACTATCTCAAACGTTTTGTACAAGCTTCTCTTAAATTGGTGTCACTCATAATCTCTCGTATTCTGAATTTGTCTCTTATGTGGCCACGAATCCATGTCAACATATGTATCTTTGCTACATGTCACCTGTTAGTATACCATCATTTTGCTCCATATATCGTAACAGTTTGAATTGCTGGCCTATAGAATTTACCTTGTAGCTTTTGTAACACCCTAGCATCAAAAGACACCTGAAGATTGATGCCACTTCAACTCTCGGCCTTTAATTCTATGATTAATATCTTCATCTATGTCTCCATCCTTCTGTAACATCGAACCCAAGTATCTGAAAACGTCTTTCTTAGGTACTACATGGCCATTGAGCTTGATATCTACGTCCTCATATCCCTGACTATTGTACACTATATTTTAGGCCTACTATGTCCAACCTTTTGATTCCAAGGTCCACGCCTCCACAGCTCCAAAGAAAGTCCACCTAGCACCACTCCGGTCCTCATCAATTGGCATTAAATTGTTGGTAAAGACCATACACCAAGTGATATCTCCTTGTATGTCCCTTGTGATCTCATCATAACAAAAGCAAAAAAGATGAAGACTCAAATCCGACCCTTGATGCATCTGATGTTAGTTGGTAAATCATCGGTAGCTCTATCTCTAGTTCGAACACTTGTCAATGCAGATTCAACACAAAAAGCCCCCTCCCAATAATGCTGGCCATTGAGAGTGATATTGATAGCAATTGCATTGATGTGAACCACGTTGCCGTAGAACAAACAAACACTAGAAGCAGCAGCATGGTAGCACCAATAGAGATAAAAGTGGCAGAACCATCAGTGAACACCCCTACTCGCTAAGACAAAGGAGAGGATCTTTAGCATGTGACGACCAATAATGCAACAAGCAAGAATGGAATCAATCAGCAATTTTAGCAAATCTTGGTAGTTGGCGGCTGTATATCACGAAGTGAGTCGGGGATGAACTGCTGCAAATTAATGAAGGTGGCCGTGGTCAATCACGGACGACTAGTTGTGAATCAACACAGCGTCCGGTTGCCTAGTCATGCCCAGTCGCCGCGGTAATGATGGAGGCGGTTATTGCGATTAGAGGTGGCGACGATTGGATGTTTGTCAATGAACTTATGGAGAGGCGAAAACCAATACCACCACCACCACCACCAAGAATAATGGATCCTTTTGTCCCAAACAAGTTTGAGGTAGGACAGAGATAGAGGCAAACCATGAAGGATTTTTTAGAGAACAAAACATAAAAAGAGAAGGGGATAAGACAGACAAGAAAAAAGAGAAAAACTAAACAATAAAGGCCAAAGGGGAACAATAAAGGACAAAGGGGTAAATCGGCAATCAAAGTTTTGGCGCATAAAGTGCTAGCTCCTTAGCGATATGCCGATCCTTTAGATCTCTCTTTATATACTCCTCCCATGTCAAATTTGGTCTTCCTCTGTCTCATTTCACATAATTAAGTTGACTTATTATCCCGCTAAGAATCGATGCCTCTTGTGGACTTTGTTGGACATGTCCGAGCCATCACAAACGTTGTTGCACAAGCTTCTCAACTGGGGTCACCCATAATCTCTCGTATATCATTGTTCTTGACACGATTTTTATGTAGCCACAAATCCATCGCAATATACACATAGAATTCTACAACATTTAGTTGTTGGACATAGTGCCTTTGAAGGAATCGATCGATGGACTTAAGGAGCGCGAACCAATTGCGCCTTGTCCGGCAACAAATCTACAGGGATCGGGAAACACCACAATGACAAGCCGGCCTGTTTCCAGAAGATGGATTTCCTCATGTTTGATGGCAAGACCGATACCCTTGCGTTCATCAACCGCTGTGAATCCTTCTTCCTTAACAACGGATCGTGGAGGAGGAGAAGGTATGGATGGCCTCTTACAACCGGGAAGAGGGCGTATAGATGTGGTTCATCCAAGTCCAGCAGGATGAGGGTACTCCCTCATGGCGCTGCTTCACCGAGCTACTGAATCTCCGCTTCGGGCCACCCCTGCGCGCCAATCCCCTCGGCGACATCATGGCTTCCAAGCGCACAGACTCTGTTGTCGAATATGAGGACCACTTTGAAGCACTGCTTCCACAAGCAGGAGTTTTGACAGAGACGCAACGGGTCCAGATATTCAGAGCTGACTGCAACCGCCTCTCGGCTTTGACGTTGAGATCCACAACCCGCAGTCACTCGCCATCGCCATGAGCCTAGCCCGGAAATTAGAACTCCAAGATCAGTGTGCAACTGCAGCGAGAATTCCATCATCACCAGACTGAGGCAAAGGGTTGCTACCGACCCCAGTGCCGTGGGCAGCACCTTTGCCCCCAAGCAGTACGGCTCAACTCTCTTCCGTGGTCATAGTGGAAGGCCGGCAGTTGAAACGGCTCTCCACAGCCGAGATGGAAGAACGTCGGCGATTGGGGCTGTGCTATAATTGTAATGAGAAATTTGGGTACAGCCACAACAGGGTCTGTCAGCAACTCTTTTTGTTGGAATTGAGCGATGAAGAAGAGGCCAGCTCAAGGACGAGCTGCTCGTCAAGGGAGGGAGATGTCATGTGGCAGCCGCCGGCCTAAAGGCCAGGGCGCAGAAACAGGATAGGAGGGTAGCTGTTCTTGCCTAAAATCTAGTATTCCTGTTAGGAGATAGGAGATTTAGTTTCCATAAGTTTAGGAGATTTAGTTGGCTGAGAGTCTAAAAAAAATGTACTCGGCATCAAGAAAGGGCAAGCAATAAGAATTACCTTTTATCTAGTCTACTTTATTCTTTTAAATCTCATCCCCTTCACCATAGGGCGCAGAGGGGTAAAACATCGACCCATTACCAATCTTACCTACGAGCTACACAGCCAAAAGCCTGCAGTCTTGGGCGCCAACGCCCTTGACAGCCTCCATCTCATGTCTCTTCGGATCTCGACTACTCCAAACTCATTCCTATTCTTGAAATTTTGATCAAATTAGAAACAACAATAACAACATTGCAACCTTTTTGTTCCAAGCAAGTTGTTGTAGGATAGAGGTGGAACTTTGAGAGACAAACCTGAATGGAACATAAACTGGCAATCAAGGTTCAGTCACATAAATTGCTAACCTCCAGAAACTCTTGTCTAAGGCAAACTCCTTACAATATTCCAAACCTTCAGATCTCTCCTCACAGACTTCCCATGTTTGGTCTTCCTCTATCTCTCCTCATTTAACTAGTGAGACTTATCATCCTAATACAACCCGGTATGTTGGACAAGCTTCTCCTTAACTAGTGTCATCTCTAATATTTGTATGTCATCGTTTTTGGACATGATCTCGTATGGCCACACATCCATCTCAACATACACATTTTTCTTACATGTAGCTGTTGGATATGTTGCCTTTTAGTTTTGGCTACGGGAGTAGGAATCAAGAAGGGGAGGGGGTTTTGGACTTTGCCTTGGCCTATGATTTGTTTGTTGCAAACTCTAGTTTTAGAAAGAGCCTCTTATTTGTAACTTTTCAGAGTGGTTCTCACTGTAGTTAGATCGATATTATCAAAAAGGGAAGATAGGCATGTCTGCTTAGACTGTAAGGTGATATCAGGAGAATGTGTGGTACCTTAGCATAGGCTTATAGGAGCGGACTTTCGCTTTTAGTTGCGCTCTCTACGGAGGAAGCACATAAAAGTGAAAAGGACAAAGTGGTGAAAGCTCAAGGAAGATGCAGCACAAATTTGTAAGGAAAGGGTTACCAAAGAGGCCCTTGGCAGGCAGAAGATGATGCAAATGTTTTGTGGTTGAAGATGACTGCTTGCATTAGAAAAGTAAAGTAGTCTCAGAGGAGCTTGATGTGACTAGAGCCAAACGTGAAGTCAAAGACACATGGTGGTGAAACGAGAATGCCCAGAAAGCTATCAAAGAGAAAAAAGAGTGCTTTAAGCATGTACACCTTGATTGAAGTGCAGTCAACATAGAGCAATATAAAATAGCAAAAAAGACCGCAAAGAGCGGTGAGTGAGGCAAGAGGTCAGATGTTTAATGCCTTATATCATTGATTAGACATGAAAGAAGGGAAAAATACATCTATAAGATAGCCAAAAGCAGAGAGAAAAACTATGCATCAAGGATAAAGCAGAGCGTCTGTTAGTAAATGATAGAGATCAAGAATAAATAGAGAGAGTATTTCGCTAAACTCATGAAACGAACATACTGAGAGCTCATCCATTGAGTTGGATATCTTTTCTGATGACTTAAATAGGCACTTTGTGAGAAGGATTTACGAAACCGAGATAAAGAAGGTTTTGAAAAGAATGAAAAGAGGTAAGGCGTTGGGTCCGAATGGAATTCCCATTGAAGTGTGGAGATTGGAGATGTTTTGGGAATATAGTAATAGTTTGGCTCACCAAATTGTTCAATCTTATCATCTGTTTAAACAAGATGTCTGACGAGTGGAGGCGGAGTAGAACAAGGGAGGTGTGGAAAGTTGTACTCCCTCCGTATCTTTTACTTGTCGTTTTAGGTGTGGGCACGGGGATTAAAGATGGTAAAAAAGGTGGGATATACTGAAAATGAGGAGAGAGATAGAGATAGGATATATTGGGAATAGAGAACGGTGTATTGGAAAGTGAAAATGACAAGTAAAAGGGAAAAACTTGTGAACTTTAGGATGACAATTAATTGGGGACGGAAGGAATACTAACTACCGAGGGATCAAGTTAATGAGCCACACAATGAGCTATGGGAAAGAATTATTGAGCATCATCTGAGGGGATCAACGAGTCACCCAAAACCAATTTGGTTTCATGCCCGGGAGATCCACTATGGAGGCAGTTTTTCTAATAAGGCAACTAATAGAGAGATATCGAGAATAGAAGAAAGATCTGCATATAGTCTTCATTGACCTAGAGAGGGCTTATGATCAAGTGCCTAGAAACATTATATGATGGGCATTGAAAAGGCACAAAGTCTCAACAAAGTACATTAACCTCATTAAAGATATGTACAAGGATGTGGTGACAAGTGTTCAAATAAGTGATGGAGACACCGATGAATTTTCAATTAATATAGGATTGCATTAGCGGTCGGTTTTGAGCTCTTATCTTTTTACTTTGAGGATGGATGAAATCTCTCGAGACTTACATGGAGATATTCTTTAGTGTATGCTCTTTACGGATGATGTGGTGCTAGTGGATGAGAGCAGGATAGGGGTGAACCAGTGGAGACAGACTTTAGAGTCAAAGGGTTTTAGATTTAGTAGGTCTAAAACAGAGTATATAAGGTGTGATTTCAGTGCAGTCGAGGAGGGAGATGTTAGACTTGATGGTCAGGTGGTACACAAGGACACTTTTTGTTATGTGAGTTTAATGTTGCAGAAAGATGGGGATATTGATGAGGATGTAAGTCATAGAATTAGAACCGGATGATTGAAGTGGCGTTAAGCTTCTAGAGTCCTATGTGATAGTAAGGTGGCATAAAAGCTCAAGAGTAAATTCTATAGGACTGTAATTTGTTTTGCTATGCTATATGGAGCGTAGCCGAAATGCGTATGTTGAGATGGATGTAGCCACACAAGAAGAGATCGTGTTCGGAATGATAACATATGAGACAGATTAGAAGTGGCACCAGTTGAGGAGAAGCTTGTGCCTCCTCCAACTTTCTTGGGGTTAAAGGATTTGTTGTTGTATCTTTATCAATATCACTATCCTTCTGCAGCATTGGTCCAAATAATGGAGAAGTTCTTAGGTACCATTTGACCATCAAGTCTAATATGTCTCTTCTCAACTATGAAATCACACCTCATATTATGTTTAAGAGGCCTACTAAGTCTTAAAAACCTTTAAGACTCCAAAGGCTATCTTCACAATTTTAATTTCTAGTTAACCCCGTTCTGCTCTCATTCAGTAGCACCACAGCATCCGCAAAGAGGATACACCAAGGAATGCCTCTTTTTTAAGTCTCGTGTGAAAAAACATCCGTGTCTCCATTATTTGTTCACACTTGTCACAACTTTATTGTATGTTTCCTTAACAAGGTTAAATGTACTTTATTGAGGCTTTGTGCCTTTCCAATGCCCACCATATGCCATTCTTTGGCACTTTATCATAATCCTTCTCGTGGTAAGTGGAGACCATATGGAAGTCTTTCTTCTGTTCCCTATATCTCTCTATCAGTTGGCTTATTAAAAAAATTGACCTCCGTAATAGATCTATCAGGCATGAAACCAAATTGGTTTTTGATGATTCTCGCCGGTCCTTTTAGACGATGCTGAATAAACCGCTCCCATAGTTTTATTATATGGCTCATTAGCTTGATCCCCATTAATTAGTACGACTTTGAACATCCCCTTTGTTCTTTTAAAGATTAGTACTAAAATACTCCGCACTCCACTCATTGGGCATCTTGTCTAATCGGAAGATAAGGTTGAACAACATAGTGAGCCAAACTATTGCTACATCCCAAAACAACTCAACACTTTAATGGGGATTCCGTCTGGATTCATGCCTTACCTCCTTTCATCTTTTTTTTTTAGGCCTCTCTTATCTTGGATTCTTGAATCCTTCTCACAACGTGCCATCGAAAGAGATATCCAAATCAATGAATGAGCTTACACAAGCCCTCATAACACCACAAACAGGGGATCATTCTGGTGGAGGGACATCATACCAACGTGGAGACAAGTACAAAGGAGTTGCTACTGCCACGGTAGAAGAAGGCAACACAATTCATTTACGGAATGATGTATGGAATGGGCACTATCTTAGAAGAGAGCTACCTAGACTTCTATCCTTTGCCAAAAAGCCAAACATCTTGCTGGATTTTAGAAATGAGAGCTAGAAACTAATCTTTTTCATCTACAATTACACAAGCCTTTCAGGAATTCCAATTGTTGCAACAGATACTATCAGAAAATAATGAGAATGCAGAGGCCAAAGACACATGGACATACATCTGGGGCAATGACAAATATTCTGCTAGTCACTATAATTACAGCTACATAAGCATCACTCCTCCAAAACCTTTTCTTTGGATCTTGGAAACCAAAGTCACAAAAAAAAATTGAAGATCTTTGTCTGGCTTCTCTTCAAAGATAGACTGAACTCAAGGAAACGCTTAAAGAGGAAGCACTATAAAATAGAAAATGATGCTTACAGTTGTGTTCTATGCAACATCAATTTGGAAGAATATACATATCATCTATTCTTTCAATGTGATTTCAATGCTGACTGCTGGAGCTTCCTTAACATAAAGTGGGACTATGCATTGCCTTTCTTTCACACTTTTCGGAAGGCAAGGATGGAGTGCTAGCTACCCTTCTTAATGGAAATCTTCGCAGTGGCTGCATGAGAGATCTAGAAACAGAGAAATGCAAAAAAATTTATAAGAACACCACTATCTTTTATCTTGGAAGAATTGCTTTAGATCCACTTTCCTGGCCCAGATGTGTACATGTTTAAGGAAGGGCCGAAACCCTTAGCTGCTTCCTGGCTCCTCATTCTCCCTCCCTAAGATTCCTATAAAAAAAAAAAAATTCTCCCTCCCTAAGTAGCCTTGTTCCCTCTAGTGACTGTACAGAATTTTGTTTGTCCCTTTCTTTCCCTCTTTCTTTTTCTTTCTCTCTTTTGTGTAGCCTGGCAGTTTGGACTTTGGTATATTCTCAACATAGTTACTCACAGCAGGAGTTTCCCTTGCTGTTATTCCCCTAAAAAAAAATCAATGAGCTTAACTATCTTCATTCAAGAGTTTCGTGAAATACCACCTCTATCAGTTCTTGATTTTTGTTGTTTACAAGCAGTTGCTCTGCCTTATCCTTAATGCATTTACATGTCTTTCTTCCTTTCTTTCGTGCCTAGTCTATGGTATAAGGCATCATACATCTGGCTCCTCGCTTCACGCACCACTCGCTTTGCAGTCTTTTTGCTAATTTATACATTTGGCTCCTCGCCTCACGCACCGCTCGCTTTGCGGTTTTTTTGCTAATTTTTGCTCTATTTTGTCTGCGCTCCTATTAAAGTGTAAACACTTAAAGCACTCTGTCTTCTTAGATAGCCTTCTGAAAATTCTCGTTCCACCACCCTGTGTCTTTAGCTTAGCGCCTAGCTCCTCTAGTCATGCTAAGCTCCTTTGAGGCCATTTTCCCAATGCTAGTGGCCATGTTCAAGCGCATGTTTACATTATCTTCTTCATGCTACTGGTCCTCCTTGATACACTCTTAAAAATGTTTGTGCTGATTCTTCTTTGAGCCTCCATTAATTTGTCTTTGTCACTTTGACGCTCTTACTCTGTTGAAAGCATATTTGAAAGCAAATATCTGCTACCACAAGCTTATCTTGAAGTACCACACACTCTCCCGGTATGAACTTGCAGTCTAGGTAGGCCTGTCTATCTTTCCTTCTTGTCAAGATAAAGTCAATTTGGCTACAGTGAGGACCACTCTTAAAACTGCTATCTTCTACCTCTTCTGCTTTTGGCCTTTCTATTTCATCTTGTGAACACATAGAATATTCAAACGTCTTCTAATCATAGTATCAACAACCTCTCAAGCACACGTTAGTGACCCTATGTTTCAGCTACCTATCCGCAGCATATAGTAGGCTTGACTAGCTTGCATGACCCTTGCTCATTTATCATTACCTTGGGTGGCGGTGTAGCGCATATAATGATCATTGCTCACCGCTGTATCTAGATAAAGAAACGGCACACCACCAAGGACGTGGTGACCTGGCTGTTGGTCATTTAACACCCTACCTATTTCTTGATATGGCACGTCGCTAAGAGAGTTATACATCCCAACGAAATTCTTTGGGTTTCATTTCTATAAGATTGACTAAAATAGTAGTTATCTTGCCATGTCTAACGCAAGCTACTCCTTTATCCTGCTTGGTATAGGCTATGTTAGAACAATATAGGTGAAGTACCCTCCTTTATTCAGACTTAGGATCGGCTATATCCAACATAAATTTAGTTGGTAGAAAAAAGAAAGAAAATTTGAATCACAATGATAAACCTAGCTTTGTTACCATGATAAAAATATGATGAATTGTATTGATTATAGATAATAGCCCCAAGGGGAAGTAAATGAGGATGACTCTAAATAGGAAAAGAACATATTAAAAACTCTTAAGAAGACTCTTATACCCTTAACACTATTTATTCTATCATTCTTGTTGCGGATGCTTTTGTTGGGCAGCACTACAGCCGCAGGAGGAAGGGTGCTGCAGCACCTTCCAGATAGGTGCGGTTGCACCTTTTCAGCTAGGTCGGCGCAAGTTTTTAGGACAAGATTGAGTTTGTTTCAATAGGTAGTTAAGATTAGAGAAATAAGAGGAGCCGGTCGGTCAGGTGGCTATATAAACCTGAGGGCGGCAGAACTCTAGGGCAGGCAGAAAAGTAGAGAAAAGTAGATCGGCCCCCTAGGGAGGACGATCTTTCTCTACCCTGTTGTCCCGCTGTAATTTCCCTTCCAGTTCATCAATAAAGCGCCCAAATTCGTAGCCATATCAATTCTAGATATGTAGAATTTATCTCTGTTATCTCGATGCAAAACTAATTTGTTATCATACTTTCAGCCAGAAGATTTTTGGTTTAGTGCACCAAAGAAGGGGATTATGGTTTTTGCGTTACCTGGGGAACCTGGCTTAGCAGAGGTGGCTGGTGATTTCAAGATCACTTTTCATGATCGACAGGGGGATTTTTACTGGTGAGTTCTGTAGTAATATTGACATTTTGTTGATGGATCTCTGCTTCTATTGCTTTGTGGGTTCATTTTCTTCGGAAGAGTTACAAGTTGCATGTGCATGTATGACACTCCCATGACATTTTTTCCGCTTTCACTATCCTTTCCAGCTGGCTAAATACAACAATGATGGAGAACAGGGTGACTTTAAATCCAAGTGATCTTGATGATTTTGACAAGGTAAGTAATACCTCATATGTGTTTATATTGCCTACTCCCTTCGCCCCATTAAGTGTCGTTTTTAATTTTTAGACTTCATGTTTGACCATTTGTCTTATTCAAAAAAAATATTATCTATTTTATATGAATTGTATCAGCCTAGCTGGCTTTTGCAGCTAGAAAGCCAGAATTAAAACAAATGGAGTTCTAAAAAGCTTGCTTTTAGAACGTTGAAAAGACTAAAATCTGAAAAAATTCACTTAGGGCTGCTTTTTTGGCGGGAGTATTTTTTTACGGTACATACAGTAGGAAGGCTCTAGCTAAAATTTTATTAAAGCTCATAAAATGGACAAGCACAATTTATAAATTTGTGAAAAATCTGAAGAAATAGAAATTACACAAAGAAAAAAAAATTAAAAATTTTGCCACCATTGACTTGTTGCATCAACTTTGACCATTCGTCTTATTTCCGTACCATGTCAAGTTTGGTCTTCCTCTCTCTCACATAGTCATCAATTGTGGACATGCAAGGAAGAAGACGACTAACCTTCTGTTTGTTTTTCTCTTTTCTTCTCTTTTATCTTCTTTTCCCCTTCCTTTTTGGTTTTTTAAATAAAATCATTTGTGTTTTTTCTCTTCGGTGTTCCATCTTTAGCCTATCTCAACTTGCTTGGGACAAAAAGGCTTTGTTGTTATTGTTGTTGTTGGCTATACTTAAAAAGTAAGTTGGACGTATATAATATCAAACTCTTTAAGAAGGCCACTAATCCTTCAGTTTACAAGACTTTAAACAATGATGTCATCAGCAGATGAGTAACAGTTACTGATCCAGCAAATATGTATCTGACTTGAAAGATGATCAGAATTGTGAATATGCAGTGCCCGGGGGGAGGTCTCATCATCTCCGTTCCTCCTCCAGCTCCCCCCCCCCCCCCCCCCCCCCCCCCCCCCCCCCCCCCCCCCCCCTCTTTCATTCTCCCTCTTGTGAAGAACTAAATGTTTTTCAGTGAGAATAACCTTTCACATGCATGAACTTTAATTTGTCAATCAGATTACCAGAAAAATGTTTTTTTATGAGTATACAATTGTTTCACAGTGGCTTACAGTTTAATTCATCTGACGGTAGGAAGATAAGAAATGCACAAATATTACTGTCTATAGCTATTTTGTTTTTGTTTCAGTTAACATATTGTGAATTCAGACTTCAAAGTATAATAGACCCCATACACATCTAGATTATATTTTACCTTGAAACTTTCATTTGAATGTACATAACATAATTGGTGCTCGTGCCTTGTATATATTTACCATTATCACTTCAGTCCCTTGGTGCATCATGTTTGTCAATATCATGACCAATTTCCGTGTGGAAATTCCAGAACCGTTCCCTCCTGATCATTGTCCACATAACTTTTCATTTGCCCACAACATTAGTTCATTATTATCCTGAACCCGTTCCTTCATAAGAAGCCTTACGAATTCCCTCCTGCATCATCCTTTTATGCTACAGGCATTGCCTTCCTAGAAGGAAAGCTAAATTTTCAACTGAATGCATGTTCTCTCTTTCGTTGTGCATAAACAGTGATCAGTACTAATTTAGGCGGATTCAACATTTGTATTTTCTGCTATTAGATGATGAATGTTACGGTCTTTATTACATTAATACCAATGTTTGTCAATTTGACCTCAGACTAACATAATACATTATTTTGTCTAGAGAAAACTGCCATCGCCTGGATTCCAGGTCGAGGTTGTTCTGGTAGATTATGATGGCTCACAAACGCCAAAACAAAGACAAGCTGCTGGACCCACTGATAATCAGCCCAGTGTTGATTCCTCACCTAGCACGGTTGCAAAAGAAACTAATCCTGCGCCTTCAGAATCCAGTAAGGGAGCTGGAAGCAATGAGAAAGATGAAGTTTTCTCTGACAGTGAAGGGGAAGATGGACCATCCGAAGGTAGAAGGGAGATGGACGCTAAGGCACAAGGAAGTGCCAGTGCTGCTAAACCATCTGAATCAACCATTAAGGAAGCTTCAGTTGCCGCCAGCAGAATCGAGAAAGTGGCTATAACCAGCGAACAAGGAGCCACAAAGGCACCTGATGCTACAGCTCTGAAAAGTGAAGTTTGCAGCAAGGGCAACTCCACCACAACTCCAGCCGCACCTGTTGAATCTTCCCGCATGAGTGACTTCAAGGCTATTGCAGCGGATGCCTCAGTGTTCTCATTTGGAGATGATGACTATGAAAGTGAATAGCCTCTTTTACAAGTGTTTGTCTCGCATCGTGCAGTCAGTGCATCTGGGGCCATCACAGGATGCGTCGGGTACAGAAGTCCAAAAAGTTTATTTGTTCTTGTATTTGTTTTCACAGTAGAAGTTACATCAGTCTGATGTATCCAGATGAACTTGTAACCAATTGGAGCTGAGAATTTCTGATACCTCCCTGATCTGTTTACTCAAAGAATACATGAATTTTTTAGGCAACCTCTGTTCTCATTGCGAAAATACATGTTTAGGCACCCATTGGAACACGAGGTTCTCTGATTTTTCCTATGAAACTAAAATGGTTCTTATGTAATTTCTGTAAGATTCTAGTGAAAAACAGGACCTTAGGGAGATTTTAATGGATTTTACTTACTGGCGATTGTACAAATTGTATTACGGAAAAGTCAGATACAAAGTTATAGCAACGGAAACGTGCTGTATGGAATGATGGTAGATTGATATTTGAAAAAACAGACCATGAGCCATGAGGTATAAGATGTATTTATGGTACTAAACTAACTGACAGTACCGGCATAGTTGTGCATAGGGATGCAAGTTTTATGTTTTTTTTGGATCAATGGTCAGTCCAAAAAATTTTAAAATGACCTAAATTTTTCCTTATATTGTTAAGGGAAGAAAATGAACTTGAGGTTTAACTCAAATATCCATAGGTACCTATTTGCATCCCTAGTTGTGTGCTTTAAAATAATTTGGAAATTTTGGCAGCTTAAAATTGCTGCGTTTATTTAGAACAATTTTAATATAGGTAGGAGGCAAGGAGCAATGTTTTCTGTGTGCGCGACAGCGCGAGTAAAAGAAATTTGAAATTTCGCTTGGGTTTATCTGATTGCTTAGAGCATCTAACAATTCCCTACGTTTAGGATGAGTAAAAGTGCCTTTTGGGTCTACTATCTAGGTTATAGTGCGCGCCCTTGCGCGCCGCTTATAAAGAGGAGACAATTGAAAATACATGTTATCCAAAAATAGTATGGAATTTGAATCACTAAACTTCTAAACATTCTACCAAACTGAGAAAGGCGGGAGAACCAATCTAATCAACAACTGAATTTCCTGATCAAAGGTCAAGGTAAGAAAACCAAAGGAAGGGTTACACACGCTACTAAAAGACTAATGCCATGGATTAATAGAAGATTATATTGGTATTGAAAAGTACATGAAAAATATGTTAAGCTATAAGTGAGCTAGTTCGCTGCTTTACTAACAAAGGATACCTACAATCTGATGTAATACAGCTTATTTACACACTTTGGTCAGTGTTATTTTTCATACATATAAGCTCGGGTTGCTGTGGACATCAAACTGATCTGATCATATATTGGGCACACAGGTCTTCTGTAGAAGGCCATTCTATTTTAAATATGTCAATGTGAAGAAAAGAAAATGCTCCATGATTGTGTAAACAGGCAAGCCTGAGAAATTATGTTTCTGAATGGTTTGATAATGTCATTCTCCACGAGCACCTTCAGTTATATTCACAGTTCTCTTAAGGACAATCGCAAATGTTTTAGACTTAAGAACTGATCCGGAGATTGTTCCTTAAAATAAAAAGAAGACTGTCAACTCCATTCACACCAAAACTCGGCCGCAATTTTTTTTTTCCATAGTTATTTTCCCCCAAACATTCTGAACACATGGCATAAATATTTTTTTGCCCATTTTTTGGCATAGTAATGCTACTACGTCGTGAAACCAGCTAGTCTGAATATCTTTCTTTTGTTCTACAACTCCAAACCATCAAAGCAATTCAGTGGAACTTCGTTTAAGTGTTATTGCTTTCAATGAAAGAAGGGATGTGTCTTTTCCAGAAAAAAAAAAGATAACCATCAAAGCTGTCAGGATTTACACTCATCAAAGGCAATGATCAACTGTATGTAAAGAGAGCTGGAATCAGAAATAAAGTTTGACATAGAATCTCACATTGGGTAACTTATGTTAACAGATCATTGCACAGCCCAAGCCACTAATTACTAATTACTACACAAAACGATAACTTATACACCACTTG
>BCLG01003148.1:44416-57297 GCA_001602295.1 Zoysia matrella
CATCAAAGCTGTCAGGATTTACACTCATCAAAGGCAATGATCAACTGTATGTAAAGAGAGCTGGAATCAGAAATAAAGTTTGACATAGAACATTGGGTAACTTAAGATGTTAACAGATCATTGCACAGCCCAAGCCACTAATTACTAATTCCTACACAAAACGATAACTTATACACCACTTGCAACGATATTTCCTTAATCCTTATAACAGTCAAATAATCATCAAAATTCAGGAATTACACTAAGGACTTTTTGGATCCCTTCATTTTAGAGGAATTGAAATATACATAATGAGTTAAGCCATTTAACTTAGAATTTGACATTTCGCAACTTTTTCTAACTCATAAATAAACCTATCTCAAATTTATAGGGTAAAAGATGAAAATATATTCTATAAATCATTATGTTACAATTTTATTCTCTAACTTATAACATACTCTTTAACTCACTTCTCTAAAATAAAAATACAACATATAAATATATCTTTGTATGGCTAACCATAAATATACAAATATATTCATATATAACTATATTAACTTAATTAATCTATCTTTAAATTATAATTCTCAAAATAAATTCAATTCCAAAGATCCAAATGAGCCGTAAGCAGCACTAATATGACGTCTTTCTAAACTGAAAGTGAACTGTCAAACTCAACCTTAAGATGTCGCTCATCTGATAAGCCGGCCAAGAGTGGTGGTCTCCTCGTCCATAGCGACCAAGGTGTGAGCGCAGCGTAGGTGAGAGAGAGAGAGAGAGAGAGAGAGAGAGAGAGAGATGGGGGCAGGACGCGAGCGGCGGGGGAGAGGTGGCTTGGAGAGCGAGAGAGAGACAAGGTTGCGCGAGGAGAGAGTGATGGAGAGGATAAGGACGACGGGGTCCACCATGTAGGGCACTTTTCTCACTGCTCATTCGACGCACCCGCAGCGCAACAATCCTTTGATGGCAATCCATCGGTGAAAAATCACTGGGTGACGTGGAGGGCTTGGTCCGGTGCCTATTCCCCTCGCTTTCTATTGGTAATAAAATCTTGGAGATGCTCTTATCATATACAGCAGCATCCCCTTAACCCTGATTTAGTTGTCAAGCTTGTCTTTATCACTTCCATTGTCCCCTTATTTTAAAGCTCAATAAAAAACATTCTGCCTCTCACTCCCTCGTTTATGGCCTCTCTATCGCCCAGATTAAGTCCCCTGCTTGGTCCCAATCTCTCATTGCTAATGGCCACGTTGGCTCCAGTATCCTACATATCATGAGACAAGAAAATATGTTTTCCTTCTCACCCGTTTCTCCAACTTTTTATGAAACCATCAAAATCCGGCGTCCTAACTCAACCTCCAAAGAAACCTATGCAAGTGCTCATCCCAAGTATTGCAGACCATGACACATCTCAATACGGTTTTGTTAAATGGAATGCTTGTAATTTTTCAAGAACGAATTTATCTCTATTTTATCTCCCAAATGTGCATATGGAGCTGGTGATCCCATATTTAGACTTCGGAGAATGTGTAAAGAAATAAAGGGAGCCGTCCCCGTCAACCCATCAGATTCCTGACAAATGGACACCGGGGACAGGGAGGAGGAGCCTCTACCCAACTGAGGATAGGGCTGGCGCTCCCCTCCACACAAGCCAAAACCATCCCTATGATCTCATTATCCTCGCTCCTTTGTTCGATCAGTACACACTGAACCACAAGTTTCAGGAAAGAAATACTCCATCTGTTATTTTTAATTGATGTCGTCGTTGACTTTTAAATTTAACTTTAATCGTTGAATTTAAAAATCAACGACGACATCAATTAAAAAATAGAGGGAGTATATTAATCATTCAAAGCAAACGAGGCTCATCCTTCACCACTATACCTTGCTCTGAACTGAACTCCCATCCGGATTCTTTTTTATTGACGTTAAGACAAGGTACACTGTACAAATTTGCACTATTCGTCTTGTCTTAACATCAACGGAGAATCCAGAGGGAAGCAGTATAGCAATGCAGTCGCAAGAAGCACGGACAAGTGAGCAGAGAGCGAGAGAGGAGACGCAGGGGACAGAAGCAGAGGAAACACAAAAAGATGGCAGCCACGACGTCTCTGAAGAGCAGCCTCCACCTTCGTTCCCCTGTCTCGGACTTCAGCGGTGCGGCCGTCACCATCTCAACCCAGGTGATCGGTGAAATTAAAAGCTCCTCGATTTTTTGATTCAGTCAGGGCAAAACTAACAGAGTTTGTTTGGCAGAAAAGGAGGCAGTCATGGCAGCCGAGGGGCGCAAGGATGCAGGTGTCAGCAGCAGTCGACTCCAAGAACATTCTGGTGATGGGAGGTACAAGGTTCATTGGTGTCTTCCTGTCCAGGCTTCTGGTAAAGGAGGGCCATCAGGTGAGTCAGAAACTTCGAGCGGGAACAACTTTTAGTCCAACTAACAACAAGAAGGATTTTTTTCTTTCTAGTAATTATCTTCAAAATAAATTGTTTTTTGAGCAGGTCACATTGTTCACTAGAGGAAAGGCTCCGATTACGCAGCAGCTACCGGGAGAGTCTGATGTAGATTATGCAGAGTTCTCTTCCAAGGTGTGCTATTTTCTTCTCTCTTTTTGTGTATATACAGTATCAATGACTCGGTATTATACTTCAGATGTTACCTATGACTTACTCCCTCCGTCTTAATAGATGCTTATTTCTAGCTTTTATTGACTGCAATTTTGACTAATAATTTCTATAGGTTCGATTAAATTTTAAAATCTAATATTTGTACTTTTAAATTTATCGAAAGAAATATTTTCATAATATATATAAGTTATATTATTAAAAATAGTTAAATTTATCAAAATTATTGATCAAAATCGTAGTAAACAAAATCTAGAAATAAGCTTCTATTAACACGAAGTTAGTAGAAGATACCATGCCATGGTGGAATAGGTAGCATACTAAGTTAGGACACTGAAGAACGGCTTCCTCGACAATCTCTGCCTACTAATTACTCCTTCTGTCTCAATAGAAGTTTATTTTTAAGTTTTGTTGACTATGACTTTGACCAATAATTTTGATAAATTTAATTAACTTTAATAATACAATATATATATATATTATAAAAATATTTCTTTTAATGAATTTAAAAGTACAAATATTAGGTTTTAAAATTTAAGTGAATATAAAGAAATCATTAGTCAAAATTATTGTCAACAAAAGCTAGAAATAAGCTTCTATTGAGACAGAGGTAGTATGATATTGTGAATTATGAGTTATGACAATAAAGATCGGATTTTGCATTGCTTTGTTCACAGATTCTGCACTTGAAAGGGGACAGGCAAGAATTTGATTTTGTCAAGACAAGTCTTGCTGCCAAGGGCTTCGATACTGTTTATGACATAAATGGTAGTATTTCATAACTGGAAAAACTCAGCAGCCAAGTTCAGAAGCTTGCTATAAGCCAATAGTCATTAAATATTTATCACTAGGGCGCAAATAAATTAGTCTGATTATTAGCTAAACATGTGCATTGTTTTTATCTTGTGAAAATATACACCCTCCAATTTTAAAATATTGACACTGTTGACTTCTAAATTGTCTTATTAAAAAATGATAAATATAATATACTTTGCTATAATTTACTTTATCATCAATGGTAATTGAATCACAACTAATATTACATATATTTTGAATAATTTTTTTGAATAAGACAAGTAGTCAAAGTTAATATTAGAAATCAACAGTGTCAATATTTCAGTAAAAATATTAGCATCATGTCATATCTCTGACTGAAACACTGGACCGCATCTTTCTTAGTTTGGAGATAACATAATGCTGTTAATGTCATGGTGTTTCAGGGCGCGAGGCTGTGGAGGTTGCCCCAATTCTGGACGCCTTGCCCAACCTGGAACAGTAAGCTAATCTCGTATACTGTATTTCACAAGCTGCAAGTGTCAGTAGTCCACAATTAATTAATTAAAATCAATATTCAGGTACATCTACTGCTCGTCAGCTGGAGTCTACCTAAAATCTGACCTGCTCCCACACTGTGAGGTACGGAAAATCCTCGGCAATGACTGCATGAAAATGCATACACCCATGGTTAGCAATGGCTTCCATGAATCTAAGTGCAGACGGACGCCGTGGACCCCAAGAGCCGGCACAAGGGGAAGCTAGAGACGGAGAGCCTGCTGACCTCGCGCGGCGTGAACTGGACGTCGATCCGGCCGGTGTACATCTACGGCCCGCTCAACTACAACCCGGTGGAGGAGTGGTTCTTCCACCGGCTCAAGGCCGGCCGCCCTATCCCCATCCCCGGCGCTGGTAACCAGATCACCCAGCTCGGCCACGTCAAGGTGAATTAGATTGTGGCAATGTGCTAGGTTGTGTTCCAGAGAGCTGAGATCGCTCATTGAAGAAGCTTGTGGTGTCTGTTGTCCAGGATCTGGCAGCTGCCTTTATCAAGGTGCTTGGACACCCGAAGGCGAGCGAGCAGATCTTCAACATTTCCGGGGCCAAGTACGTCACCTTCGATGGCCTCGCACGGGCATGTGCAAAGGTTAACAAAGAATCTCTGTACTTGCTGGCTTACTGCTCGATTCAGAGATGGATTATGACCAAGAAACTGTGCTCGTTTCCGACCGACGAACATCTTCATACTTACCGCTCGGTCCACCAATGGATTGTGACCGTTTGACGATGCATTGCAGGCTGGAGGATTCCCTGAGCCGGAGCTCGTCCACTACAACCCCAAGGACTTCGACTTCGGCAAGAAAAAGGCCTTCCCATTCAGAGACCAGGTACAGAGCAGAGCTTCCTCTGTTCCTCTGCCTGAAATTGTCACTAGTGCAGTGGTTCGTGTTACTGACGCTGAGTGATCCAACGAACTCCTCCAGCATTTCTTCGCGTCGATCGAGAAGGCGACGAGGGAGCTCGGCTGGGCGCCAGAATTCGACCTCGTGGACGGGCTCACTGACTCGTACAACCTCGACTTTGGCCGCGGCACATTCCGGAAAGAGGCCGACTTCACCACAGACGACATGATTCTCGGCAAGAAGCTCGCAACCGTCTGAGTCCGTCCCTCGCTGTCGCGTTACTGATGGCCCATGCAGACCATGGACTCGCAACAGCTGGATTTGATTTTTTTTTTGGATAATGGGAAAATACCTCGCCTTTGCCTTAAAAAAAAAGAGGCTACCTGCTAATCTGTCAGGCCTCATGGAACAATTAATAGAACGCCACATAGTTCGAATAACTAAAGTGAAAAGGACCGATCCTGCTGTTATATCTCCATCCACGCTGTGAGAAGATCAATATCACTAACACAGGTAGCTGGAGGACGCATGGGAGCACGTTACAAGTGGAGAGAAGACGCATCCGAAAAATGAATATTTGGATGGAATGCATTTTAGTAAGGCAATTAAATGGTACGTTAACGTCGGAATCATTTTGCGGTATGGGTATGACCTGAGTGCAAACGGGTATCCAACGACCCAGAATCTCTACTACTAAAAAAGAGACGTGATCGGCTTTGCCACACGGTTTGGTGTCCGTGCTACACGACAAAGGACTCGGCGTCCATGGTAAAATAGGAAAGGCTGGCGTCTGCCTTAGCGAGATTTCCGCCGTTGGAGTCGAATTCCAGATTTTTCTCTAATTTTCCAACATTTCGTGCCTATAAAACCGAACGCCCCAAGTCTCTCTTCCATTTACAAAACAAATTAACCGCCCTTGTGCCCTAGATTACCGCACCACTGCGGCCGATCCCGCCGGAGAGCTTGTTGTCAAGAGCTCATTTCCGGCCATCCGTAATCTGGAGCGAAGCCATGGTGAGACTCTCTTTGTTTCTCTCTTCTGTTTAGGCTAATTCCCTTTAAGTTTGGATCCCTAGATCGTGAAAACATCAACTTCAGCGAGACCCTCCCATGGTGTCACCGTTGTCTCTACCTCCGGCGGAGAAAATCGTGGCTTGATTGTCCTAAGCCGTTCAATGCTCATCAACGGTGTCGATTAAAACATCCAATCATCCAAAGCGTTACATCGTTCGGAAAGACAAGCGCAGATCCGTTGCCTTAATCACAGTCTAGGGCGGCAGAGCACAGTTTGAAAAGTGCAATGGGTCTCCTACTACAGTATCCATGCAGTAATTGACATCAAAATCAGTGGATTACTGTTTATGCTTACTATTCACCACTGCCCTCGTCCTGCAGCACTCAATCTGGTGCATCCATTTTAAATCCAACGGCCTAAGTACGTTTAACTCATGGATTAATTCAGAAGATGCTAAGGTAGCCGATCCGTTTGACCGTTTCGCTTGTGGGGCTCATCTTCGGTGGCGAGGGGAACGGCGCACTGACTGGACTGGTTGTCCCCTCCCTGCCCCTGCAACCCCACTTTGCGTGTGCGACAAGGGTGCCTCCTCCTCCCTCATGTCACCACCTCCTATTGATGGTGTGGCTCCGGCCAATGGAGCCGCCGCCACACCCCAACTCCTCCTTCGCCCCTGCCACCTGTTGCCGATGACGGGTGCTTCGACTGATGGAGCTGCCACCGTGATAAGAGTTGAGTAGCCCGATCTTTCGGTGAGGTGATTACAATCGATTTGGTGGAGTCGACCCTCACGATCCGACTACAAACAAACAAGTCGTGTGCGCCTTACCAATCGCAGAACCAACTCTGAATAATTATTGAACTCATCGGAACAACAAGATCAATCTGATCGCAAAGATCAATTCCTGCAAATAATCGAAGACCAAGCAAGAATAAGATGTAGCAAACCAAAATCTGTCAAATGTGGAGTTCTCAAAAGCTGTCTAACAGGTGGTCGTTGGACACAACTGAAGATCAAAAAATTTGCACAAAAGCTAAACTATAACAAAAGAAAACCCAAGTGTTCCTAGTGGTGGCTGAGACCCTTAAATAGGGTGAAGAACGATCAGAGGGTGTTGGGGTCATCCTCAAACCCTATGACACACCTCTAATGGGCTCAACTTGATATACAACCAACAGCCCAAGTTGAGGTGACGCAGCACATTCTGTATGAAAATGACGATTGGCACTGACTTTGATATGTTATAAAGGTGGGGCTGGATCTATTTGAAAATAGACTTCATGAGCTTTTCAGAATGTACTTAAACACTCAAATTGGATTTCATATAAAGTCATAGCTTCCATTGCAAGTTTGTACTTTTTTCAGTCTAAATTCACATTGTGTGAATATTTTCATTGAAATCCTTATCAGAAGGTATGATATCCACATCATCCTCCCCTTTTGAATTAGAGTCATTCTCGACTCAAGTTCAGATTGCAAAAACCACCACTCCAATATGCTCTCCTAAAATCATGAAAGGTAGAGGCCACAGAGGTATATATGTGATCTCATTATTCTCCTCCACTTGATTTGAAGTCGTCCTCGATTCAAGCACTGATTCAAAACTAGCCATGCTACTATGGCCTTTAGAAATCTCAAAAGGTGAAGGCCACAGGGTATGTATGTGATCTCATCATTCTCCTCTGCTTCATTTGGAGTCGTCCTCGACTCATGTTCAGATGGGAGAACCGCCACTCCACCGTGTCCTCTAGAAATCATGAAAGGTAGCCGCCACGAGGGTATACTAATGCAGTCATGCGGCACAACAAGGACATATAAGATCTCATTATTCTCTCTTTTTAATAGCAAGTCGTCCTTGGCTTGATCCAGTGGTCAGCAAAATTTTTTGTTATCATATTGAGACAAGTGATGAGCACATAGCTAGGTCACAACAACAATTTCTCCTGCTTCATGGGCTGCTCCTGTTGATAGATCACAAAACTAAAAAAAACTTTGCAAGGTATTGTTAGCTTTATTGCATGCTATTGTGATGTGTACGTGTTTCTCGATCCTCCGTCAGGTCGTGGTAACTCTCGATTTAGTGGAGATGCGACATAATCAATCCGGACTCAAATCAACACGATTTGAACCCCGCAATCGCAGCACCACTTTTCCTCTGGTTATCAACCGGGCGCACACGATTGACCTCAGCAAAAAGGCTAATCCGAGCCTGCGAATCGAAGAACACAAGCAAAATCAAGGAAGAACGCAACTCAATTGCGAAATTTGAATTAAATCACAAAGTTGAAAAACCAACAAACTATCAAACGATGAAATTGTTTCGTAACAGAGGAAAACTAATCAAAGCTTATCTCTAATGACGGCGGATATTGATTATATATAGTTTAGAACGACTTTAGAGGAAAACCTTAATACTAATAGGCTTAAAAAAGATACATAGCCCAAAGGCTAAAAGATAGTGTCGCAGCACCCAGAGCAGTTTCTGAATGTCATCTTGTTTTAATGATTTCCACTGATTTCGGTCGAATTTAGAGATGAGACCGGTGCCATTGGAAAGGTTATCGTTAGCTTTCCAACCATATCTAGAACGTCCAAAACGAATCCCGTATGCGACTTGGGCGTCCGTTTTAATGCGGATTGCTCCTGAAACTAGGGGACAACTCGTCTCCGAGTTGGACTGACTCTCCTTTGGGGTCAAACGTGTCTTGCTGGTCTTGAGCATCTCCAAGTCCTTCTCCATGCTTCCCTTGATCATCTCCAATGTTCTTAATCATGATAAAATCATTAAGTATCCATCTATTCTCAAAAGAAGAAAGAAGACATGTGGTTGAGAACGAGCTCACTTCTAAATTCAATTGTTGTGCACAAGCTATAGTAGGTAGAGAAATGTTGTATGTATACAATGAAGGGATGTCCTCATCATTGTCCCTCTCTTGAATCGGAGTCGTCTTCGACTCAAACTCATCTTCTTCTTTAATGTGGCCCCATTGTGTTGAGGGTGTGAGCCAATTCATGTTTGCTCTCGAAATCAAGTCAATTTAGTGCTCAATTCCTCGAATGGGTGGCAGTCCTGGAGGTGCCTCGGGTAGAAAATTATCATGATACTACTGCAAAAGGTTAACAACCAGAGCATCCAAAGAAGAAGTAAGATTCTCAATTGAAAACAATGTATCGTTGCATGTCAAAGTATAACATGAAGCATTTTCATCATAAATTTCAGAAAGATCAGATTTATAGCAAGCATTACAGGACTTTTCAATTTTATTGCTCGTTGATTTTCAGATGTAGGAGGATGTTTTGTTTTCATTACCAAATCTATCCCTATCAGCTTGTACAATTTCAGCAGGGTCAAAGGTAATAAAGTAATGTTCTTTCCTTTATGCGTGAAGGTATATGTATTACTTTTACCATAATGGATAGCATTATTATCATATTCTCATGGACAGCTCAATAATAATAAACAAGCTTGCATAGGTACAACATCACAATCTACAGAATCAATATAGGTGCAATAGAGAAAGGGACTCGACAAGTTCTCGTTACCTTTGCCTTACTGAAGTCGTTCAACCACTGGATATGGTATGGATGTGGATATGGTTGAGTGGGTAAGTCAAACTTAGTGATCAAATCAATACTCACTAAGTTGTTGCAGCTCCCGCCATCAATGATCACACGTGACATCGATTCTTAATCACAAAGTAAATCTGAAACAGATTATGGCATTGAATCTTGTCAGGGTGTACCTGTGCGAAGAGTGCTCGTTGGACAGTGATGGCCCTGTAAGCCGAAGTATCATCAGCACAAAATACTTGGCCATCATCATCATCTTTATCATCACATTCTTTGTCTTCAACATCTGAAGTACTTATGTATCCTCTATTTTCAGTACAATGTATGCTCGCTGACTTGAGCAATCTCGCTGCATATGTCTAATGCCATGATATTTATGACACTTGATGTTAGAGTTGGAAGAACGTTTTGTCGAGGTACTGGAGGATGTACCGGAACAAATGTCGACCGTAGAGTGTATGTACTTGTACTATTCTGGAGTTGTTTTCCCTGTAATTCTTTTTTTGCAAGCACAACAGGGTGAAACAACTGCTCAAGAGAACCATAGTCTTTATAATCAATTATGTCCTAAATTTCACGTCGCAACCCTGCATAAAAACGACATATACTATCCTCAAAGTCCTCTTCTATCTCACAATGCATCATACCCTTTTGCAACTTAGTAAGATATTCTTGAACAAATTTATCATGTTGTTCTAAGTGTTGCAAATTTTTAATCAAATCTCTTTGATAGGAAGGAGGAACAAAACGGTTACGCATAACATCTTTCAATCTATCCTAACTATCTGGTTGCAAATGCGCTTTACAAAGATCAGTCCACCATAGTAAAGCAAAAACTCGAAACTCACTAGTAGCTTATCTAACTTTATGTTGTTCAGAAACTAAGTGAGATGTAAATTTTTGCTCTACAACCATCTCTCAATCAAAATAAGCCTCATCATCATAATTAGCAAAAAAAGGTGGGATAGTAAACTTAATCTTAGCGAAAGGTTCGTAAGGAGCACAACGTTCATTACCTCTCATACTTTGGCGGTTACGGCGTTGATGATCGCGCATTCTGTTTTATTGTTCTCTATCATTGTCAACGTCATTCTCGCCCAAGTTCTTGCCATTAACTTCATCTTCCTCTTCCTCTCTCTATTGTGGTCGACGTGTCTCAAAGTTTGTCATATGAGTTAAGAGACGCTGTAATTCTTGGTTCATTGTTTGTAATTGCTCGGTCATCCTCTGTTCGAGCTTAGCAAGAGTGTTAGCAAGTTGATTTTGACTGACAACATAAACGAAGTCATTCAGAGAGTTGGCAGCATTAGAAGATTCACTCTTATCACCTGCAGACTTACCATTTTCTACCATGATTAAAAGGTAAAAAAAATAAAGCAGGATATTATCCCTACACTACGGTGATGCAGGTTCTGTGGTGGCAGATCTGCAAAGAAAATGATTTACCAATTTCTTACACGATTCTTACCAATGCAAGGCAAATGATGATACAACCGGTGACAGAAGAGACCAAGGAGTTGTAATACCACAATTGCAGGGTCAAATGCAGTGCTGATCCGAGGTGAATATGTAGAGCTTAGAAGGCTGAAATAATGGTTAGTGGAACGTAATTCTATGACAGATAGTAATACAGAATAAGTGTTCCAAGTATGTAATTATAGTTGCCGGTCTAATCTTATGAAAAACCCAGATGCGAACAATGATAAGAATGCACAAAGATCAACAACAGACGCGGCTTCAAAGATCAGTGATCATACAGTATAATGCAAGATAGTGATGTCACCTTGATGATGTCACTTTTTTTATTTTTCTTTTGAATTTTCACTTTTTTTAATTTTTAAAGGCACAAAAATAGGAACATCAAAAAGTTTCAAACCGATCCAATTGGAGATGTGTTCTGTGAAAAATCACAAATGGTGCCCGGAACACGTTTTTGTAAGATGTGAAAATGCAATCGGAAGGAAATCGGTTAGCGATTTTGTGGATGATTGAGCAGCGGATGAGTCTGAAGAGATGGATTTATGAAGGGTGGATCTGTTTGTGGTCGAAATATGGGATGGGTGGGTGAGATAAATTTTTGATACAAAGGAAACAAATAACAGATGTAAATACAGTAACAGATCTAAATGATGCAAACAATGAATGGTAAAGGCAAAAAACTAGATAAAAAAAGATTTTGAATCCAGCAACTAAAACACAAACTAGGGACACAAACAACACTACAGATTCTAAAATAAAATTACGCAAAAGCTAAACACGGCTTAGACAGGAGAATACCTAACGATCTAATATTTTTTTGTTACGTCTTTTCTTTGGAATATAGGATGAATGTAAACTAAACAAGGATAGATGTGAACTTGACGTTATATCTAAGGCTCTGATTACCACTTGATATGTACGTGGTTCTCGATCTTTCGTCGGGTTGTGGTAACTTTCGATTTGATGAAGATGCGACACACAATTGATTCGGACTCAAATTAACACGACTCGAACCTTGCAATCGCAGCACCACTTCTCCTCTGGTTATTAACCGTGCGCACATGATCGACCTCTCCAAGAAGACTAATCTCAGCTTGCGAATCGAAGAGCACAAACAAAAACAAGGAAGAACGCAACTCAATTGCGAAATCAAAATTAAATTACGAAGTTGGAAAACCAACAAATCATCAAACGACGAAACTGTTTCATAACAGAGGAAAACGAATCAAAACGTATCTCTAATGACGGCAGTTATTGATTATACAGAGTTTAGGATGACCTTAGAGACAAACTCTAATACTAATAGGCCTAGAAAAGATATACGGTCCAAAGGTCAAAAGATAGTGTCACAGCGCTCGGAGTAGTTTCTAGATGTTATTTTGTTTTAACGATTCTCACTGATTATGGTCGAATTTGGAGATGAGACCAGTGCCGTTGAAAAAGTTATCTTGTTAGCTTTCCAACCATATCTAGAACGTTCAAGATGGATCTCGTATGTGACTTAGGCGTCCGTTTTAGTGCGGACTGCTCCTATAACCCAAGGGCAACTCTACTCCGAGTTAGATTGACTCTCCTCTGGGGTCAAACGTGTCTTGTTGGTCTTTGAGCATCTCTAAGTCCTTCACCATGCTTCCTTTAATCATCTCTAATATTACTAATCATGATAAAATCATTAAGTAATCATATATTCTCAAAAGAAAGAAGACATGTGGTTGGGAACGAGCTTACCTCTAAATTCAATTGTTATGCACGAGCTATAATAGGTGGAGAAGCATTGTATGTATCCAATGAAGGGATGTCTTCATCATATTGTTTGATCCTGTTTTTACATTTCAAAAGGGTATTTTAGATTAGTACATATTACTCTTTTAGATACTAAGAAAGCTCCAATGTCATCATATTTGACACTAACATGAAAAACACAATAGCTAAAATATTACAAACTATAATTCTGAAATAATCTTTTCTCTAAATAATTTCAGTTACAGAGAACATCAAATTCAATATAACCTAAAGAAGTTAAAAAAGATTTGAG